>CM053789.1:437281741-437471741 GCA_028749045.1 Cupressus sempervirens
TCATTACTCACTAACTAAACATTCAAAACTTCCTTCTCCTCTACATTCTTTGAACTAGATGCCATAATGTAAAGCTAGGGTTTATGAAATTTAAACTATGTAGCTCAGCTCTTGATAAATACTTTGTGAAATCTGACTAAATGGTGAAGAATCACTACTCAAATCTTCTACAACTACTTGGAATGGATTTGGAGATTGCCTTATGCTCTCCTTTCTCTTTCTCAAATTTGAAATGATGACAAATGAGCTAAAATTGATCAAATACCCTTTGAAAACCCTACAATTAATTATGAGTGCTCACACAACTATAAGCTTGGCATTAACTAATTTTAGGCTCACTTGGCATCCATTGGTATTTCAATCACTTAACAACCACTATGAGCTCAATACCAACTAGCCATTTTGTAAGCTCAACATCTTCTAGCATTTCACTTAGCACACATAGGAAATATTTCATCTTTGGAAACAACATGAAAAACTTAAAGATTCATCTTGGATTTCTAACAAAATTTTGCATCTTTGTTGATGCTAATGTAATCTTTTCAATGCTAAGCCATTTTGGAACTAAGGTATGATATAACCTTTGAGTATCAATCCCACATACCTCTTAATTACCGAGTTTGATGAGGTGTAATCACCTCACTCATTGAGTGAAGTGATCCCTTCTTCATTTGATGTACTACAATCATCCTTTCTCTTCCATGTCTTGTTCATTTCATCCCTAATGTGTTCAGCATCTGCCTTGCCTTTGCCTTTTTCAAATTCACAACTCAGTGCCTTTGACCTAGTTGGACAATACCTACTAACATGACCTGTCTTCAAACAACTAAAATGGTTTGACTTAACCACCTTTGGTAGTTCCCTTTGAACTGTGGCCTAATACAATTCTCAAGAATATGTCCATATTCTTGACAATAATGATAGCTATATCTTGTATTATAATCCTAGTTATAAGAGTTACCATTGTTCCTTAACTTTGCTTGCTTGTTTAATGATCACATGGGTTTGGATCTGCATTCAAAAGGTCTATGTCCATACTTCTGATAGATGTAACAATATCCTTCAAATCTTTATGTATGCATGGTCTTGATTATACATTCATGTGACTGATAACCTTGCTTGTTGCACTTATGGTAGTGAACCGTGCTCCTAGGCTTGACATTCTAATTTATAGTCTTGCTCCTACACACATTAGCGGTATGTCCTTTCTTACCATAATTATATGACAAGTAGGTTTGGTGTTCTCACCTTTGTTGTTCTTTTCTTCTACACTTTTGGATAATTCTCCTATTTTAGTGCTTATGTATCCCAGTCCAAATGTATCATTATTGGATCTAGGGGATCTCAATAGTTTCTCAAAGTAATTGATGACTTCATTTCGCTTGTTGAAATGTTCAAAAAATTTCTTTTATCTCTTTAGGTCACTCTACAATTGTTCATTCTACAACTTCAATGTAGTTATCTCAATGTTCTTGACATTCAATTCATAGTTGGCATTCATCATTTGACTTAGAGTATCCAATTGTATGTAGGAACTCTTGGTTAGCTCTGTTGACTTCTCTTTCAGTTTTTTCACCAAAATTATTTTTTCCTCTTCAATCATGGATTTTTCTTCTATGGCTTTCTTCTTTTGTTTAGTCACCTCAAATAATAGTATAGCTTTTGATTCTTACTCTAGCTTGAGATTTCTGATTTCCTCAGCTTGGGCTATATTCTTTTCCATTAGATCTACAACTACTCCATCAAATACATTGGAGTATCCATCTACAAATAGCTTAGTAGTGTCTATCTCTTTGTATTGTGTGTCATTCTCCACAATAGCAATTTCCTTCCTTCTCTTTAAAGATTTCTTTAGTTCTTCTCTTGCTTCATCTATTTAATGTAGAATGAGTTGTATTTCAATTCCCTAATTCTCAATAGTCTTTCCCAACATGTAGACTTCTATTTCAAGATCTTTTGTTGTAAAGCTTCTCTTTCAGAAAACAAAGCTTTGATACCAATTGTTGGAATTGCAATAGGAAAGGTAAACTTCTGAGAGGGGGGGATGAATCAACAGTTTAAACTTGAACCCATAAAACTTTCATCATACATCCATCTCATACATTCAATGAGTAAACTAAAATAACATGTAAAACATGTACATCTAAATCATGTAAATGCATAAGATATCATACACATATGACACAAAATATGATTACCCAAAAACCCATCAATGAGAAGGTAAAATTGGGGTGGGGATGACACCCACAAATCTTCACTAGTGCAATAATAAAGTGCATCCAATGAAGGTTACAATATTTTGACCATGAAACATGATCTACCCAGTGAAAGGTTTGTCAGGCTATTAAAGGCTTATAAAGACTATTAGGTCTCACCTTGTTAGAGGATTTCAACACCCTGTTAGAAGTGTGCCTTACTAAAGGACTTTAAGTTACAACTAAGTAAGCACCCTATTAAAGGATTTCATATAGCCTATTAAGACTACTCTATTAAGAGATTTTGACTGAAATCACCTATTAGAATGTCTCAGCTTTGATCATGTGGTTACCACTTGCTTGCTTGATAATAGATCATCTCTAAACTAATGTCTTCTTGATCCTTCTTGTTCAGATGTCTCTTTGTTGTATCCTTTTCCTTTTCTCTATTTTGCTCCAACTAATTCTGCAATATTTTGTCACTTCATAACATCTAAGCTACCATGAATGCTATGTTTGCACATGCAAACTTCTCTCTTCACCCCTTCGATTCCTCTCTCTCTCTCTCTCTCTCTCTCTCTCTCTCTCTCTCTCTCTCTCTCTCTCTCTCTCTCTCTCTCTCTTATGAAGAGTTTAGGATTTTTCCTCCTTAGGAAGACTTAGTGACTTAGGGTTAGGTATGAATCTATGGCTCAGATTCATCCATTTTGCCACTTAATTCTTCCTTTTTTGTGATTGGCTAAATGTAATTGAATAGGGAATCCAACTTGAGATTTTTCCTTATCTCCAAAATATTGAAATTCAATCTTAAGTCATCTCAAAAATGGTTTACATAGTTTTATGTGCCTTTACAAAAGAAAATGTCAAAAATGTCTTACTCCACATCTGGAGTCTCTAATGCTCAACATACACTAATCTCTCTACTATGACTCGGCACCTGTATTGCTCAACATCCACTATTTACTCAATTCCTATGTCACTCAGCATATACTATCTACTCGACACTTGAGTGGCTTGGCACATGAGTGACTCAGTACTCACTATGACTCAGCATGGTCTAATATATACATGTTGTTCTCAGCATGTACTACTAGTTTGGCATGAACTAATAAATAACTAAAGTGTGTTGAAACTCACTAGTAAAAATCCCTTTGAGATCAACACAATTTTATCTTCAACTAACCATATTCTAGTAGGTGACAAGATAACCTAGAACCTTGGAGTTGATCCTCAGATTAGCTTTTCAAGAGAGGAGTTCAATAGAATTCCTATCATTAAGCATCGTGCAAAATGACAACTCAATAGTAATAGGGACATTAATAAGACAACAACCTATTTAGAAGGGCATTCACAATAAGTAGTGAAAAACCTTCAAGATCAAGAGCATACATTGTTGGTTGTGGTCCCATGACCACAATGGAAGGAGAGATAGTGATGATTTCAAGGTAATGCTGCAAGGATACCCTTGGTACTTGCTATGGCATCTCACTTAGTGTTTGAAGTGTTCATTATGAGTAGTGCATTTGAGTTCTCCCACTCATGAAAATCTTCCATATAGCACTCATTTATGAACAATATGTTTTAATAGACATCCCATATCACAGAAAAATATACACCAAGATGGTAATGAAGTACCTTTCATATACTATTCAAACATCATAGAGCCATCATATAACCTCAATAATCTCACTAATAACCTTAATACTATCTTGCTAATTCAAACTAGAAGAGATTTCATAGCATTTAGTATCACTGAGACATGAATGAATTTAGTATTTACAAGAAAATTAAATAGAAAAACTTAGCATTCACTATTTCCCAAATTCTATATCCCACTTGTTTCACTCTTGGACCACTACCAATTCCCCATCATCTCCTTCATTCCAAGTGTGAGCTCCATTAGCATATCCATAGGGGAAATCTCCTCAAAGACTACATTCAAATCTACTAGCATTAACAACCCCAAGTGGGGGCAAGGGCTATCCCTTTTGGAAATCCATAACTATTTTAAATAAAGAAACCCCTCTCTTGAAAACTGCACAATTAACCCCATTTTTATTTCCTTTATTTTGACATCTAATATTTTAATTTTAACTAATTATGTGTTTGATAATTTAATTGATTCATTTAACAAAATCTTCTTCGAAAGTAACTTTTATTTTTTCCCATTTTGTTCACTTGTGGAAAATTTCGTTGTGACACTCTCACTATTCTTCGGTATGTTGATGAGACATGCGAATCTTTGAAGTTTTTCCCTACCAAGCCATATAAACATGCCCTTGCCCACTTTTGCGCAGATTTCACAAATAATAAGGTAATGATTTTCTCATTGTTGTCGCTATGAGTATTTAATTAATGTGTCAACTCCTTTAAAACAATTCGTTGATTGAAAAAGTTATAATGCATGTGTTTTTTTTCTTTTGCAATTCTTTGAGTTGGTGTCTTGTATAGTGAATTCAAAAAGATGAAGATAAGGAGCAAGCCAAACTTGACATGTTGGGAACCTTCAATATTTAGAAGGTGCATTTAAAGAATTATCGATGAGGGATCTCTACCATTCTTTGGAGGAGAGCATTTTAGGTTCATTGATATTGCCTTAATTTGATTTGCATCTTGGTTCCATACATTTGAAACTATTGGGAGTTTCAAAATATCATTTTAGAGTGAATACCCACTAATTGATGCCTAGATTAAGAGGTGTATAAAGAGGGAGAGTGTCAAGAAAGCTCTCCCCTCTCTTGATTGGGTTCTTGAAGTTCTCTTCAATATTAGGAGAACATTTGTGGCAAACTAAATTTTAAGTAGTTTATGGGCTTTAGAGTGTATTTGTTGAGTGGTTTAAGTAGCCACCTTGCAAAATAGTATTAGGTTAAATTGCAGGTGTTATTATTAAGCTACTTATGTAGCTAGTATGTTTAAGGGCACTAAGGTATATAAGTCATCAAGAAGATATTTCCATGGCAACAATGAAAATATTGTTCATTCTTAGATTACTTGTGCATCGAAAAAGGATTTGGCTAATGTTCGGATTTGAGTGAATGTCGAGTTCAACATCAACATTTGTTCAATGTTTGTAAAGCCACATCTGTGTTAGTCACTCAATGCTTTGGCTATGGCTCTACTCTTTGCATCAATACTTATATGATGTTTATTAACTATAATATCCAATGACATTCTTCATTTTATTTTCACTTTGATGGATGTCAATGCCTTCTTCAAAACCTCTTGTTTAAATCAAGTACTTCAAAATCGTATGAAATTTTTCTAAAGCTTAGAATCACATGGGTTGAGTTCATTTATTTATATATTTCCTAAGAAATTTTCAAATTTTCATTTAAGAAAAACCTTTGAATCATCATTATGTTATGATTGAGAAAAACTAAAATGAGGATGTGAATAAGGGTTCTAAACTTTTCAAATACATTAAATTGGTTGCATAACTATAAAAAAATAGAAATAAATAAGGTTCCAAACTATGGAGTAAACATCCATGAACTCATGAAACCATGATTGAGCATGGAAATATGATGAAGGGTGCTCCCTTTAATACCATAAATTCATAATAGAAACAAAGAAACAACAACAAATGTGAGAACAAAACATGGACTTGTTATTATCACTATAAATGTGGAATTACAAAATTCACAAGTACAATATGCTAACTCACATGGGTGCCTTCATTACAATAATCTGCAAGACAATGTTGTGAACTACACCTAAAGCTATCCTAGCCAATGTTTGGGTCTTTCTTAAATAGGCAATTTTATGCCACCCAAGAAGGTTCTAGACAATGAAATTTAATACCTAGGGCGGACAGACCCTAACAATACATATAGAGTCAGCTAAATACATCTTTGACAATTATTTTAGATATTTCAGGTAGCACAACTTTGAAAGGTCATAACTCTTGAATCATTGCTCTGATTGGATATTATAACCACTTTTTGAAAATGCTAGCTACTAAAATACAGGCTTGAAATACCATTCCGTCAGGTTTTTGGACCTCATTTGAGCATTCTAAGGCCTCCAATGGTGAGCCTTAAGATTTTTTTATAAATATTTCCACTAAAAATTCACAATAACTTATCCAATACTTAAGTTAGACCAATGAGATTTTTATGGTAGTCTTATAACTCTAAAATGAACCTTCATGTAAAAAATAAGAAAATTATGAGCTCATATGAAAAACTTACTAAAAATAACAAGATCCCATGGGTGATCCCACAATACTAGGTGCCACTTTAATGACACAAAGAAATTCATGAAACGTTTGAAAAAATGGAACTTCCATTTTTCATATGTTCACGTGAATATATTTATTATGTTCACGTGAACACATAATACTCTTATGTTCACACAAACATAGTTATGTAAAATAAAATACATTCACACAAACATACGAAATCAATGATTTATGACATAAAAAGCTTGTTTTTAATTTTTACTCATTTTTATGGTCTGTAAATTTTGTTTTGGAGATTGGAGCAAACGTATTTAAGTGGTCATCGAGCTACATAACTTTTCGTCATTTTCCTCCAGATTCTTATCTTTGTGCTATTTCAGGTATGTTTATATATCATTATCTGAATGTTTTTAATGTTTTCAAAGAATATTTTCATGTTAATTTAATATTTTTATTTCTTATTAATTTTAGTTAATTATATAAGTTTTCCATTTGTAATTTTTTTTTATTTGTTAAATATTTGTTAGTGTTATTAGAAAATATTAGAAAAACATTAGAAATTATTAAAATTAATTAATTTAACATTAGGAAACAATTTAAGAAAAAATTATTGTTAAATTAGATAAATATTAGAAAATACATTAGAAAATATTAGAAAAACATTACAAAATATTAAAAGAAATAATAGTCTAGAATATTAGAAAAACATTATAAAATTTTAAAGAAACATCAATCTAGAATATTAGAAAAATATTATTATAAAAAAAAATATTTAGAAAAATACAAATCTTATTAGAAAAAGCATTAGAAAATATTATAAAAAAAACATGAAAAAAAATTATGAAAATATTAGAAAATATCTTAAAAGAACATTGGTCTAGAAAATTAGAAATTATTAGAAAATATTTCTAAAACATTATTATAGAATATTAGAGAATATTAGAAAAACATTACAAAATATTATAAAAATAATAGTCTAGAATATTAGGAAAAAAAATTTAAAAATTTAAAAATGCTTTAATCTAGAATATTAGAAAAATATTTGTCCATTTAGAAAAGGATTATAATATATTAGAAAAATATTAGAAAAACATTAGAAAATGTTAAAAAAACATTGGTTTAGAAAATTAGAAAATATAAGAAAATATTTTTAAAATATTATTATAGAATACTAAAAATATTAGAAAAAAAATTATTAAATATTAGAAAAACATTAGAAAATATTTTTTTAAAAATACTGGTCTAGAAAATTAGAAAATATTAGACTTTTTAAGATATTATAGAATATTAAAAAATATTAGAAACGGAATACAAAATATTAAAAACAATAGTCTAGAATATTAAAAAAACATTAGAAAATATTAAAAAATATTTTAATCTAGAATATTAGAAAAATATTAGTCTTATTAGAACTTTAATTCTAATTCTTAACCCTCACCCTAAGCCAAATCCTAACTCTAACTAAGTCAAACTCAAATTCAAACCTTAACTATAACCCTAATCTAACCCTAACTGAAACTAATCTAACCTTAACTCTAACTCAAACCCTAATTATAAAGTTGTAATTACATAACAATAACCCTAATTTGCTAATCCAAACTTTAACTATATGTATCCCTATTGTTAACCTCAGAAATCTAATTTTAATTATTAACCCTAACCCTAAGCCAAACCTTAACTCTGACCAACTATAGCTCAAAGCCTAACTCAAACCCTAATCTAACCCATAATTGTAACCCTGATCTAACCCTAACCCTAACTCAAGCCCTAATCTAACCCTAGAACCATAATCCTAATCTAATCCTAACCCTAACTCAAACACTAATCTAATCCTAACTCAAAACTTAAACACTAATCTAACCCTAACTCAAACTCTAACCCTAATCTAACCGTAACTCAAACTCAAACCCTAATCTGACACTAACCCTAACTGAAACCCTAATCTAACCATAACCCTAGAACTCAAATCCTAATCTAAACCCTAACCTTAACTAAAACCCTAATCTAACCCTAGAACCATAACCCTAAAACTCAAACCCTAATCTAATGTTAACCCTATATCAAACCCTAATCTAACCCTAGAACTATACCCTAACCCTAACTTAAACCCTAATCTAACCCTAACCCTAACTCAAAGCCTAATCTAACTCTAGAATCATAACCATGATCTAAGAACCCTAACCCTAACTCAAATGGTAATCTAATTGTAACTAAAAACTCAAACCCTAACCTAACCCTAACTCAAACTCTAACCCTAACTGAAACTCACACCCAAATCTAACACTAACTCTAATTAATACCCTAATCTAACCCTAATATAACCATAACCCTTGAACTCAAACCCTAATCTAACCCTAGAATCATAATCCTAATATAACTGTAACCCTAGAACTCAAACCCTAATCTAACCCTAACCCTAACTCAAACCCTAATCTTAACCTAAAATTATAAACCTAATCTAACCCTAACACTAACTTAAACCCTAATCTAATCCTAATTGAAAACTCATACCCTAATCTAACCCTAACTCAAAATCTAACCCTAATCTAACCCTAGCACAAAAAATCAAACCCTAATCTAACACTAGAACTGTAACCTAATCTAATCGTAACCCTAGAACTCAAACCCTAATCTAACCCTAACCCTAACTCAAACTCAAACTCTAATCTAACCCTAACTTGAAAACTCTAACCTAACCACAACTGAAACCCTAATCTAACCCTACAACTATAAGCCTAATCTAACAAACCTAGAACTCAAATGCTAATCTAACCCTAGAACAATAACCCTAATTTAACCCTAACCCTAACTTAAACCCTAATCTAATCTTAACTCAAAACTCAAACCCCAATCTAATCCTCACTAAAAACTTAAACCCTAATCTAACCCTAACTAAAAACTCAAACCCTAATATAACCCTAACTCTAACTCTCATGTATGATATATTGATGTGTAGATTAGATGATGTACAATTACATATCTTTTAAATAAAAATTTGTGTACTAGACTCCATGTATGTATATGTGTATTTACAATATATGTTAGCTCCATCATTGTAGATATGACTTCACATGATCACCTTGCTCATTAGCCTAAGGGTGATGATGCTCCTATTGTGACTCCTCTTGTTGTGGCCCCTATTGCAACTCATGGTAGCACTCATGCATGGTGGGGCTTATGGTGGGGCTTGTGGTGGGACTCATGTTGCGGCTACTAATGTGGCTCCTAGTGTGGCTCTTGCTACAAGTCCTGGAGTGGCTCATGGTGTGGCTCCTATTGGAGGTCCTAGTGTGGCTCTTATTGTGGTACCTCCATGCATTAATAATGATGCATTATTTGTATTTGCAAAGAAGGTTATTAGATTAGAGCAATCTATATTATCCTCGGATGATGGTTTATATAGAGACATATGTGCAACCATATGTAGGAGTTTACAAGATCTTACTACTATGTCTAGAGCACATCATTCATTTACCCTTGATGTATTAGCTGCCATATCTAGGGAGTTTAGAGTTGAGATTTTAGGGGATGCATTTTTTGATGACGTTAAGTGGGTGGCCCCCAAAGACATCATCAAACGAGATTTGTTTCCATCATATGAGGGTAGTTAGGGCAAGGTGAGAGGCTATTGAGTGACATGTTGCAGAGATCCTATTGTCATTAGTATGATCTATCCTCATTTCTTAGTTGTGCATGGTCAAACTATCCTAATAACAATCAAATAACTATTTATTTTGCACAATAGTTGTACATTGAGTTCCCCATGGGGCTCAACATCAACTACTTAGATATTCTAGATGATTGTGGATAGGGGCATGGTTGGATCACAAATCATAACCAATATCATAGTGCACAACATCTACCATCTCTAGATGTTAGATAGTTCATTGGGCAAAGACTTCCTCCAGTAACTCCAACACTAGCTCCTATTGCCAATAGAGTTGTCATTGCTTCCTAAAGGGGAGAAATTGATAGTATTAGACACATTGCATCTATGACTACTAGTATCATATCTGACTCTCTTGGTTGCTATTTTCACACTCAATAGAGTCATCCAAGTTTATCATCTTCAAAGGCATCAAGTGGCACTTCAGGCACCTCCCTTGATGAGACATATAGAGTTGTTAGACTACTAGTACCAGGTGATGTCTGTGCTCTTTCTCGACAAAACATACATATGGATCTAGCACTATATTTTTTGGAGAACTTATTGCAGTGTATCAGTTATATTTTTGATAAAAAGGAGATACCAGTTCACTCTGTGATGGACACCATTAGACTACATCAGAGCCGCATAGTTCCAGAAGCATAAACTAAACCAATGAAAGTCACCACACAAGATTGCTCACAACATTCTATACCAGGCTCACAACACTCTATAGATGGCTCAAGCATACGAGTTTGAGATGTTAGGATCATAGCTAAGGGCCTTGATGATTTTGGTGAGCAGTTATGAGGGCTATTTGAGATTAATTCTAGTCAAAGCATGGAACTTTCATCATACGTGGACATTTTATTTTGACCCGACACTAATTCTACACCATTACCCAACTAGTTACACATGCCACTTCACTCATCATTACTAGTTATTGGAGATTGTGGTACTGAGGGTGCTTTGGGAGATTGTGGTTTTGAGCATGGTTTAGTAGGTGTTGGAGTTTCAAGAGATGATGTTGGTGTATTAGGATGTGATGTTGACACTAGAGGTGCATCGATAAATAATACGATGGAGTCTAATGATCATCCTCTAGGTCCTAAGACCTAGGTACATATATATAATACTTTTAAATTTAAATATATGAAATTTAAAAATAGTTCAAATAGATATTAAAAGGTAATAATAAATCATGTAGGTACAAGTCGTCGAGCAAATTATTACATCTAGTATTGGGTAAGGGCATGTATGTCAAAGAGAGGATTCCACTGAGACACCCAGTAGTGCTCAAGTATAAGTTCTAAATGGTTTGTAAAGTTATTTATGTTCCAAACTATATGGACTCGTATTCATGTACACATGTATATATATGTTTAGATAGTTCTACTATATATATATATATATATAATTTATTTTTTGCAGTACTTGACTATTGAGCCTCAACCACAAAATGTTTAGGAGACTCAATCAGAGGGTTGTTCTATTCGTATGTGTCTTGAGGGGTCTCTCTAGTAGTAGTAGATTTATATATATTGATGCATTTATATATTGGAGACTTTGTATATTCTAAAGACTTGCATACATGTGTATTTCAATACCTCAACGACATGTACATTTCAGTATTTATTTGACTATTTAGTACTTCAGTAGTTGGATGACATGTATTTGACTATTTATATTTTATGTATTCATGTTTATTTGAGACTTATAGTTTTCATACATATATGTTATTATAGTTACTAGATCTAGATGTTCATTCCTAAGATGTATGTATGTGTATATTTTTGTATTTTAGTGGAACATTCTTCATGAATTAGATTATAAATTGTAAACTTTAGATTTGTTTGTGATCATTATAAAATAATCAAATTAACTTCTCTTTACCTACTTTAATAGTTAAATACGAAGAAGTTTCAAATTGATCTATGAACCTAATTTATAATTTAGAAAAATAATAATATAGGGTGATTGAATTGAATTCATTACTTTTTGTTTTTTAACATCAATTGACATCTAATTAATGTTGTATTGTTATCATCATTAGATTATGTTCAAACTGTGTGCCCATTTTATCTATGCGATTAAATTATTTTTCATGCCAATTATATTAATATAGGTCCTTACAACTACTAAGTTAACCCAAATGAATTAGATTATAGATTTAAAATGTTATATTTATTCCTAATCATTATAAAATAATCAATTAGTAGGACTAAAGATACATATTTGTTTTATGTGGATAAAAATATGCTAGTAGGTAAGCCAATACATTATTTTAAAAAACTTTTAGAAAATATAATATTCTTAAAAACCTTCATCTACGGTAATTAATATTATTAAAATGTATACATTTAAAGGTTCTAAAATTTGATATATCATGTTAAACAACTTTAAACTAATTCAAATTATTATAAAATAAATCTTATGAAGAGCTAATATATATTTAGGATAATATTATTAAATTAATATAACATTCATCTCTTCTAATTGTTAAATCAATTAGTAGGACTGAAGATACATATTTGTTTTATGTGGATAAAAATATGCTAGTAGTTAAGCCAATATATTATTTTAAAAATCTTTTACAAAATATAATATTTTTAAAAACCTTCATCCATGGTAATTAATATTATTAAAATGTATACATTTAAAGGTCTTAAAATTTGGTATATCAAGGCAAACAACTTTAAATTAATTCAAATTATTATAAAATAAATCTTAAGAAGAACTAATATCTATTTAAGATAACATTATTAAATTATTGTAACATTCATCCCTTCTAATTGTCTATATTTAAGGGTCTTAAAATTTGATTTAAATTAAATTAGACCATCTCAAAGGGAAGTTCAACCATGATGTACACTTATAACATGTAATATCTTATCATGATCTTCATTTTCTAGCCTCCACTTGTGACGTACACGCTAAAATTTTACTGGATGTAGAAAAAGCTTGGTAGCAACAACCAGGTGGCTGCATTATAAAACCTTGTTGTTAGGTTGATAATACACAAAGTGTATTTCATGTTGGACTATTTTTTCTTGCTTGAAATGTGTTCCCTATATCACAATAGAACCTGCACTAGAAATTTAAATATTTTAAAATTTGATAGATATAAAGGTACCTAGATATATATAAATTCATATATGTGCATACACATGTATGTATAATACTTCTGGGGAATGATAATTCATCACTTTCTTCAAGATCATATAACTTTTTCTTCTTTGTAGTACATCACAATAAATAATAATTGATACTTTCATGATTTCTAGGCTCAACAATTACTGCAATGACATCTCCTACAGAACAAGTATACATACATGTACAGTATATAAGACACTTCATTAATAATTAAATAACAAGTTGAGATCAATTGGGAAGTTGAAATCAATGGAATATCATCAAGATTTTCATCATCTTTATCAAATGTATTGATAACATCAAGTGGGACCAAAATCCATGCACTTGTATATCCACATATTTGATTGATGCATTCTTGATAGTCTTTATCAATGCAATTGTCACAAAAATAAGAGTATTCCTTTATCTTCAATGTTCAATTGTGATTATTTATTCTCATGACCGAATGTAAGGAACGTGTCTTTTCTATCCTCTTGAAACCATGCATAGTTTTTTTATTAACACCTGAAAGTTTAGTACAGTGAAAAAATAGACAAATTAAATTTAAACTTCCACGAATCAAGATAAAACTTATAAATAAAATTTTAAAACTTAATTGCATAAAAAATTTTAAAATGTGCACATCCTTACCTGTTATATCCCAAAAGACTCTATATGGTACCTATCAACTCATTCGTGATGATGTCTTGACCTCGTCTAATGCAAAATGTGTCTTACACCATTCAACAATAGCATGTGCATCATTTGTACAAACTCTCTAATAATTCATTTGATACTTTGATAGAGCACATTTGATGCAAGCTCTAGCACCATCATGTTCACCTTTTCTATGATCACTCTCAAAGAAATTCCATATGTGTTTTATATTCTCATTATGATGATATCTAAATAATGCATAAAATGGTCTAGATGATTTGAACTTTGTGGCAAATCCATCAAACCAAACATAATTTTTATCAACATTTATATCTCTTTCTTTCAAATAAGAAAAGAACATATTGAAGCAATGTTCTACATAGTGAATGTCATGTTCTTTATTATCACTTATATAAAAGTGATATTCCTTTTTAATGACTTGTGTCTCAAGTGTACTCTAAACACCATTCAAATCTAACTATGCATGTCTATAACAAACATGTACCATAATAGTGACCTACTTAGTAAATAAATAATCTAATTGAATTGCTTTTTGATGAACAAAGGAGTAGTTCTCTGTAAAATCAATGACTGATGCAATTGTTCCAAACAGAAAATTATCTCTCAATGTTTGAAACTATTGTTCTCGCCACTTTGTTGTGATGAATATAAGATTGAATCAAATTCTTAAATCTATCCATAAATATTACAATAGATAACTCCTCTTCAACATATTCCAACCTTTTTGTCTCTTTCCCCAACATTTTTTCATTCTTCACATGGTTGTAACTTTTGCAATTCAACATTTTTGTTACATCAATATTTTCAATTTTCAAAGGAAATAGACTCAATTCACCACATGTTTCACATAATATTTTTATGCAATTTATTTGACCAGCTGGATCATCTATTTTTCCATATAGAATGGATGATATAAATTTGCTTCTCCTACTAGGAGGAGCAACATGAAAACCATATGTTTCTTCTACAAAATTTTGAAATACCTATTAGTGGACATCAAACTCATTATGATGAAAACAACAACATATTTCAAACACTTTGTTTGACATCACAAAGTATGGCATTAATTTTTCAAACAACATTTTCCCAGTTTTTACATTGGGATGTTGACTACAAAATGACAAATATAATGCATGTTGTGTTGTGTCCAACCAATGTTTTGTATGATGTTCATATTGACCAGATACAATCCTATGCCTGATAACATCTCTACTATTTGATGAAAGACAAGTGTTATCAATCCAAAATTATATGACTAATTTTTTTGAATCTCTCATCAATCCTATCAGAACAAGGTGCTCTACACATGATTATCCAATTGCCTTCCATGGTACTATCATCCAGAATTAATCTTCTCTTAACATATTCTCTCATTGTTTTCCTACTAAAATCCATTTCAGATGAAATTGAAGATATTTATCTATTTTGGGTTATATTTGTATTTACAACAAATATCAACATCACCTTTCTTGTCATAGACTTGTTTTTAGTTCAAGACTATTTTCCTATGTTTGTCAAACCTTGTTTAACATTTTCAATCACATTAGTTCATATGTTAGAAAATCTTCTCTTCTTTGGTGTTGTGTCTACACCTAACAATTTCAATGCCTCTTGCAACTTCTTTTGTGTATGCAAAAGTGAAAGCAACTAAGCTTCTTCAAGTGTTTCAATGTTATCAAACTTAGTCATTATTTCTCTTATCTTCTTATTCATTGACCTTTTCTTAGTTAGACTTAAAGGTTGATCAGTAGCTACAAGTGTTCTCAATTTATCCACATCATTTTTAAGTAAATGATCTCATTTTTATGAGAAATTCAATTCTTTACAAATTGGGCAATATTTATGAGTTTGTCCATACCAATTCTACACCTAATCCTGACCCTTCCCTAACTTTTGTTACTAGAATTTCTATAGGGAGCAATCTTGAGCCTTCTCCAACATTCATTGTTTGCGATTATGAAAGGAAAGCTTCTGACCTTTCTTCGACTTCTATTACTTGAACTTTTGTAGCATGTGATCTTGAACCTTCTTCAACACTCATTGTTTGAAATTTTGTAGGGAGGGATCTTCACCCTTCTCCCATATCCACTTCTTCTACTTCTGTTGAGCCTCCTTCAACATTTTCTTCACCTTCACCTTGTTGATTGTTTGCAAGAAGTTTATAAATGAATCAAATTAGATAAAAAAAAATAAGATTGATACATAATTAAATTCAAGACCATGAAAATATATATATATATATATATATACATATACATATACATATATATATATATATACATATACACACACACACACACATATATATATGTATATATATGTATATATATGTATATATATGTATATATATATATGTATGTATATGTATATATATATGTATATGTATATATGTATATATAGATATGTATATATGTATATATATGTATATATGTGTGTGTATATATATATATATATATATATATATGTATATATATACATGTATATACATGTATATATATATATACATGTATATACATGTATATATATATACATGTATATACATGTATATATATATATACATGTATATACATACATATATATATATATATATATATATATATGTATGTATATAC
Organism: Cupressus sempervirens; assembly: GCA_028749045.1. Classification (NCBI taxonomy): domain Eukaryota; kingdom Viridiplantae; phylum Streptophyta; class Pinopsida; order Cupressales; family Cupressaceae; genus Cupressus; species Cupressus sempervirens. The sequence goes on from CM053789.1 coordinate 437,298,188, forward strand.
ATGTATATATATATATATATATATATATATAATTAAAAATTTTGTTTAATTTGATGATAACGTGCCAAAGTTTTCTGAAGATTTCTTTGTTCCGCTTCATGAGATCTCTTTCCTACATGTTTTCTTTTACTTCCTTTCCTGTTCGACATAAAAATATCATAAAAATATAAAATTTGGCACTGCCTTCAAAAATTCATTGTAACTTTATAAAATTTGGCTTCACTTTCTAACTTTTGTCATCACTACACAGGTGATGTCAGCATTTTTTTTACACGTTCGGCTAAACATAAACTTTTTATATATTCATGCAAAGCCATTAAATTGATTTTCTAGCAACCGAAATGTTTTGGCTTGTGTGCTCGCATGAACAAATTAAATATGTTCATGCGAACATAGTGTTCACACGAACATGTGATTTTCAAAATTTCGGGATTGTTTTCTTAAAAAATAATTGAAATTGGTTGTTTTAACCGCCAAAATTGAAATCAAATAAATGATCTAGTACTATAAGATTAAAAATGTCAATTTTTGTTTCTTGAAGTAATCTTTCCATCGACTATAATTGTAATACATAATATACTCATTAAGACTTTCAAATATGAGTTTAACTCATTATAGGTTGATTAACGAGTGAACATCAACTAACTTCAACACTTCAGGAAAAGTTGTAAATTAGGTCATATTTTTTTTAAACAACTAGGAAATAGGTTATTGAGATAGCTTGCTATTGAAAAATAAAAAAATTGATTTATGATTAATTGTGTTCAAGTTATCCTTGTGAAAATGAATGTATGTCTAAATTATGATTGATGTCACTTGAAAATTTCATAAAGTATACAATATTCAACCAAATTGAATCAAACCAAATGCTTTCTCTAGATATCGATGTTACAAATCCAACATCGATAGAATTGCCTCATTATCATTTCTAGAATAAAAAAGTTATGCTTGTCAAGCAGACTCTCACTCTTTAAAATTTGTGATTTTTCATATGTACCACTTTTCAAAGGAGAAGAAAAAATTGACTTAAATAATTTATTTATTTTAATTTAAAAATATGGTTAGCAAGTAGGAATAAAGTACTAGCAATCACTAGTTCACATCATTTTTAAATTATTCAGAGTTTTAGAGATATAGTCACTCAAATGTGAGGCTTGTTTCAAAAATATTGATTTCAATGTCAAAATTGGTCAAAAAGTGGCACCCACTATTGTGGGATCACCCCCATTAATAGTAAACACCCTATCTTCTAGTCTTTATAAAAATGGAGAAGACAAAAAAAAATTATTTTTGGGTGATGCAAGATTGCTCTTACACCTAGATGCTCCTACATCAAACACCTAGGGTAATTTGAGAAGTGACCACGTCACATCTTAGGTGTTCAAAGGAAAACCAAGAGGGTTAGCCTCCTCCCTTGCTAGCCATGATGAATCCTTTACTAGCCTCCCTTTCCATTTGACAAGGTATTTCTCATAAGTTAATGTTCCTTGTAGTTTTTCCAACATGACTATTCATTATCTCCTTAATCTCCTTAGTAGTAGAACTAGCTGTTGGAATACTCAACTATGCTTATGCAGCGTCATCTCCATCAGCTCCTTCATAATACTCTATCAAATATAAAATATTAAATACTAGTGAAATATTCAATTCAGTAGGCAACTCTACTTCATAAGAATTTTTAAAATCATGCATTTTCACTATCTTGCATGGTCCAAACTTCTTAATCTTTAGCTTATTATATGCACCCACTGGAAAATGCTCCTTTCTCAAATTAACCATGACTTTAAATCTCTAATTTAAAATTCCTTATACCTCCTTTTCACATCATCCTTTTCCCTATATTATGTATTCATCATTATAATGTGCTTCCTTACCTCCTATGGATGTTCTTCTAATATTTAGGAAATTCTTCTAATTTAGCACTACTTATCTCTCCTTTATCCAATTGTTGTAATTCAAAAGCATTTCTAGGACTACTCCCATATACAATCAGGAATGATGATTTACTAGTACTCATGTTGATAGAATTATTATATGCAAATTTTACGTATGGTAAAATCATATCTCATCCTTTTGGCTTGTCTTCAACCAAACATTTCAGTAAATTTCCCAAACTCCTATTCACCGCTTTTGTTTTTCCATCAATCTTTGGATGATGTGATGAATTCAACTTCAAATCTATCTTGATTTTCTTCCATAATGTATGCTAGAAATACACAACAAATTTGATATCTTGATCTAAAACTATACTCTTTGGAAAACCGTGTAGTCTCACCATTTCTCTGAAAAATAACTCTACCACATGAATAGCATCACTAGTCTTCTTGCAAGGAATAAAATGTGTCATCTTTGAAAACCTATCAGAATCATCCCCATATTATGTCCTTGGTAATCCAAGAACAAAATCCATGCTGAGATCCTCCCATAGCTACACTAGTACATGTAATGGCAGATACATCCCTATATTCTACTTCACTCCTTTCACCATTTAACATTCTTTGCAATTTTGTACAAACTTCTTCATATCTTCTTGCAACTATGGCTAGTAATAATTCTTAGCAACCAAAACTATGGTTTTATCGATGCCAGAATGTCTAAAAAATCCTTCACTATGCTTCTCCTTGATGAGATTCTCTTTCATTGAACTTTTAGGAATGCACAATTGGCTTCCTATGAACAACATACTATCCTAGATCATGAAATCTAGCCACCTTTCCATGTCAAATGTAATAGGTTATGTACAAGCCTTCCACACTTCACCAAAATTAGGATCATCTAGATATAAAGTACTAAGTTCCTTGAACCCAACCACCTCTATTTGTATTTTTGTTAGCAAAATTTGTCTTCTACTAAGAGCATCTGCAACTTTGTTAGACATCTCACTCCTGTCTTTCAAAAAAAATGTATAACTTTGCAAAAACTCAACCCACTTCAAATGCCTTTGGTGTAATTTTCCTTGACTATTCAAATATTGCAAAGCTTGATGATTAGTATACAAAAAAAGCTCCTTAGGAAGAAGATAATGTCTCCACTTCTTCAATGCTTGAACTATACCATAAAATTCTTCATCCTAAATAGAATATTTTCTTTTTGCACCATTCAACTTCTCACTAAAATAAGCAATGGGTCTACCTTATTGGCTCATAATAGCTCCTATTGTAGTACCACTAGCATCACAGTCTACTTGAAACACCTTGTTAAAATCAGGAAGTACTAAAATAGGCTATTCAATAAATTTTTGTTTCAACATATTAAAACCCTTATCTACTCCTATAGTCCACTTAAATTATTTCCTATCCCCTCTCATTGTTTTAATCAAGGGTCCACAAATACTAGTAAAACCTCTTATGAACCTTCTACAAAAACTAGCCAGTCCATGAAAATATCTTACCTTTGTCACACTCCTTAGAGTAGGCCATTGAAGGATAGCCTTCACTTTCTCTAGGTCTAATTTCAGACCTTCTTGTTGAGACTACAAATCTTAAGTACACCAACTCCTTTACAAAACTGCACTTCTTCAAGTTTATCAACAACTTTTCTTCTCTCAACTTATCAAACACCTTTCAAATATGGATCAAATGCTCCTCCAATGTCTTACCAAAGATCAAAATATCATTTTAGCTCAAAATGACAAACCTACCCAGAAACTCCTTCAATACCTCATTCATGAGCCACATGAAAATGCTCGGTGCATTGATTAGCCCAAAAGGCATGACTAACCACTTCTACAATCCTTCTTTTGTCTTGGAAGTGGTCTTCCACTCATCGCCTTCTTTCATATCAATCTGATGGTACCCACTTTTTAAATCTATCTTTTTTAAATACTCAACTCCACTCAAATAGTCCATAATATCATCCATCCTTGGCAATAGAAATCTATACTTGATTGTGATCTTTTGGATAGTGTGAGAATTGGTACACATCCTCCATTCTCCATTCTTCTTTGGTGCTAATATGGTTGGTACAACACATCAACTCTGACTCTCTCGAATCAACCCCTTCTGTAGCAACCCATTAACTTCTATGTTCAACTCTTCAATTTATGCTAGTGTCATTCCATGCACTACCTTGTTTTGCAAATTGGCTGCTGGAATCAAATACATCTAGTGTTTGATCTAGGACAATCCATCATGTACATTATTTGATACAATATTAGAAAACTCTCCCAATATATCTAAAAGTTCTGCAGGTAGGTATGTGTGGGATCATGGTGTGCCAAAAAGTGGCAATGTGAAAATCATGTAATTTTGAATTGCCTAAAAGAGTTTCAAAATGCACTTTGACTTTTTTTCCCACCCATCCTGGTACCAAACCAAAAATGTAATACCTTGCCTAATCAGGTATCTAATTTGAAAATGGGTATCATATTTGAGAATGAGTAACTAATTTGGGAATAGGTATCCATTTTGAGAATGGGTACCCAATCTATGTTCCCAAATCATGGTGCCAAATTCAAATTTAAAGGGAGTGGGGGCCAAATTTTAAGATAAATGTTAATTTTATTTACCAAACTCAAAGGGGGTGCCAACTTTTAAGTTATATCAAGTCCTAGTATAATATAGTTATAGCATAATTGGGGGGGGGGGGGGGGGGGGGGGAGATTATTATATATAGTTACTAAAACATATTATATAGTATTAAGTAATAATAATTATTTTATATAGTTATTACTAAAATTTATTATATAGTATTAAATAATTATTACTAACCTAAGTTAATAAACTATATGATGATGTATGTTTCTAGGGGTCCCCCTAGGGACATACATATGTTCCAATGAGTCCAAATGGGTCATGGGATACCCTATGACCCATTTTGACCCATTATACAACAAAATATCTTCATAAGGGTCAAAGGATGCCTAGGGACATACATCTTGTGTTTCAATGGCTAGAAATAGGTTATGGAGTATCCTATGACCCGTTTTGACCTATTACATAAGGGTGACCGCAAGAAGTTGGGTCTCAATTCCGCGGAAGTCAAATCCGCGAAATTGTGCTTCTCAGAAACAGGTACCCAATTTTTTTAAAATTGGGTACCCGTTTCTAAAATTAGGCTTTGGGCACTCGACCCAAATTTTAAAAATCGGGCACCCGATATTTAAAAAGGATTGGGTGCCCGAGCCACTTAAAAATCGGGTACCCGATTGCTTAAAAATTGGATACTCGATTTGTAAAACTATTATAAGCCGCTTTTTTGACATTTTAGAGGTCATTTTCATGACCTCAAAAATGGGAGCCCGCTTAGAGAGGCATACGAGAGCCCATTTCTCAGCCCTACCGACTACCCCCTTCCTGCTAGTTTTTGATACACAGGTATTTTAATATGTTTTATACTATTTTACTTTTTTTTTTTCAATTTTCAATTTAATATGTATGTTAATTTTTTTTGTTTTTTCACTTTTCATATGTACATAAAATTGTAAATTTACATTGTTAATGAACTTAAATGTTTAAATTTTTGTATTTGTTAATTAAAATATAGTTTCGCAAATGTTTATTTAAAAAATTATTATTTTAGATGTTTTGAAATGTATTTAATTTATGTATTTATTACAATGTTGAATGATTAGATTAGATGTAAATTTATTGTTTAAACATGTAATTTTACAAATAAATATAACCTCGACCTAAAATCCATATAACCTCGACCTTGTTTTAACTATAACCTCGACCTAAAACCATATAACCTCAACCTTGTTTAAACTATTTAACCTCGACCTTGTTTTAACTATTTAACCTCGACCTAAAACCATATAACCTCGACCTTGTTTTAACTATAACTTCGACTTAAATTTATTGTTTAAACTATAATCTCGACCTAACCATATAAATAAAACCCTAAACATATTATAAAATACTTAATCACATAACAGCCGGCCAAGGGATCCAAACAAAAAACTTATAGTATTTAAAATGATTTTACTTAAATTGTATTGTACTTTGTTTCATGGATCGAAAATGGATGATGTAAACTATTTTATAAATGTATATTCTTTCAGCCTTTCATACCCTGTGACATGTACAGTGGATGATTGTGCATTCCAAATTAATTTGCCAAGTGGCATTCAGAACAAATGTATATAAATTATTTAAATGGATTGAACAGAAGTAGTTAATATGAACTTTCATGTGGAAACGTTATTTATTTTACTTTTAGTAGTTTATAATTATTTAAAAATGAAATGTAAATGTGCTCATTAAGGAATGCAATCTCTTATGTTTTTTATAAATGTAAATTATTGTGTGTATGTTATTGATTGCTTGGTAAAACTTTTGATTAGTTCTTTGGATCCCTTGGCTGGGCGTCATTTAGGATTAAAGTTCTATAATGTCAATTTGTATTGAATTTAACTCTAATCATAACCCTTACTATCATCTTAACCTAAGTAATCTTAATTTGCTAAAACCTACACCAAGTAATATATAAATAATTAAATAACTTACCTATCTTACCTTGAGTACTAATTTTATAAATGTCAAACCCTAAGATTGAAAGGTAACCTTGGCCCTTAACTAATTAATATTATATTTATAAACCAAATTGAATTAAACCATGATCATAAACCTAATTATATATCCCAACTTAAGAGTAGAAACCTTGAATTTAATCTTAAAAATCCTTTCCCCAACCATTAACCAAATTGAACCATTACCCTAGAAGATTGAACCAACTTAATTCAATTTATTAACTCTTGTCCTAATTGAAACCTAAGCATGTAAACCTAATCAAACAGTACAAACCAAATTGAACCCTAATCCTAAAACTAATTAAACATTGATATCAAGGTCTCAAAATGATACATCATAAAAAAATTAGAAGAGACTTGAACAAATCAGGCATCTAATTAAGTAACCCTCCCTGACCATCAAGAGGTGGAGGTGTCCACATCAGTGCAAGTACGAGCCCGGACTAGACCCTTAGATGGGTAGCCTAAATGATTATTACCTTTGTAGAATGGAAGGCAACATAACAAAATATTGCCTTATTCTATAAAAAGAAATACCCACCCCCTAGTGATATATATAGTAAGATCTTTTTCCTAATTTTACTATCAATCTTTTTGGTTAGAAGACGATGATAGTTCAAAATGATTTAGAATATAGGGATAAAATGAGAACCATCATTCCTAGAATGAAGATGCATTATTCCAAGTGATAAACCCATTTCTATCATAAATCAACTCCTCCATCCAAAAAATTAGTAATGAGAAATCCCTACGTCAAGTAATCAATGGAGGGCTCATAAAATTGATCAAGTGATCAACAGAGGGCTTATAAAATCCCTAGGTCAAGTAATCAATTGATCCCCAAGGGGAGATAAGAATCTCATTTAAAATTAGAGACAGGACACTCCTAAATGCGTATCATACAAAATAATTATTGCCAAGGTCTTAGCCTCTAGACTAGAAGATATCCTACCCAAGATCATTAACCCTACACAAAAGTGTTTTGTTAAGGATATTTATGCATATTGGAGAACTTGATAACCTATTAGAAGACTTTGGATTGAGAAACATTTCTAGGATAGAGTGTAGGCATGCTCAAGTAATTGATTATGAAAATGTCTACAAAAGGTGGAATCGAGTTTCACTATGATGATGTTGCAAGCCCTCCATCCAATATTAAATGTCAAATGGTGTCCTCTCTTCTTATTGGTGTCAAGGTTTTAGTAAAGAAATTAATGGGGTTAGATCATAATTTTTAGGACTCTCTAGATCAATTATGAAAGGGTGTCCTCTTGCATCCTCTTTATTTTTTATTGTTGAACATTGACTCATTACATTATCTCCTTAGAGATAACCAGTTGTCTCTAAAAGTTAGAGGATCTACTCTCCAAATAATTAATAAGTATCTAATGTACATAGTTTGTTGATAATATATTTGTATTCTTTTTAAGCTAGAAGAGTGCAACACGAGTCATTTAATGATCAAATTGGACCTCTTTTCTTTGTATCTGGTAGTAAGATTTATGTCTCTACATCTATCTTATTCGGGCTAAATATTGAGTCCCCTACCTTTTGTAGTAAATATGGTATTGGATGGAGATTTCATAATTAAGTGGTTAGGTACCTAGGGATTCCATCTGTAGTAAACCCTAACATATAAATGAAATGTGTCTTTATATCAACAAGAAAATCTTTGAAAAACTCAACAACTAGAACTCTAATTATCTCACTTTGGTTGGTAGAATTCAAGTATGTTAAAAGATTCTCACCTTGAATATTGGGTGTAAGTTTGTCTTCTTCCTACTCATTTTATTTAAAGCAATTTGGTCTTCCATATAAATCTATTAGGACCATTTCGTGGATAGCCAAGGGATTACTTTGGCAATAAAATGGATAGCCAAAGCTTCATAAGGTAATGAATTATGGATTATGATTAGAATTAGGATTATTATACATGGTTAGGGATAGGGTTCACATGTAAATTAGTTCATTACCTGACATGATCTACACTTATAGTTTGCAAGAAGTTTTTCAACTTGGTGCCATACTCTATTTTTGAGATCTTCTAAAATTGCTTTTGTAAGAGATGTTTATCTCAATACTTGTATATGTACATAATATGATGGTGTTTCCCCATACATATATACTCAATATACTTTACACATTATATGAAACTTCTTATATTTTCACCTTTACATCTTTTCCCCCTTTCTAATGTAAATGCCAAAGGTGAATTTTACATGGTTATTCCAAAATATGACAAGAAGTCAGAACATACCTTTAGAATTAGTGCCTTTGTCTTGTCCCAGTTTTCTTGTAACATCTCAAGTGTTTGTGTGCAATGTAATCTAAACTTCTTCTGGTAATTCTATCATTTGATCAACAATGGAGAAATTGTTAGCATGTGCTCTATGACATGAGTGTTTTCGACACCTTTCTAGAGAATACTTTTTATTAGCCAACTACTTTTTGTAGAACTAAGCGGATAATAGTTAGGATTCAAAGTACAATCATAAATATTTTTTAATCAATTCATAATTCTATCTCTAAACTTTCATTAGATAATTGTAACCTTAACTCTCGTCTTAGGACCATAATAAATATCCGATACAGGTAAATATAATTGTAACTAAAACCATAATCCTAGGTAAGTTCCCTAATATTAAAGGATCGCAATCATTATAATAATCTTAAGCTTAGCCATCATGAAAACTGTTAACATAACAAAATTGTAAACCATAACCTTGTCATAATCTTAACTTTGTTTCATCTTGAGACATGAACATGTATAATCCATAATGAGTTCATACTTAAAAATTTAGTATTTAATGTTTAATTTGACTTAAGTGTTTAACTTTATTTATAATTTAATTGATATAATTTTAATAAAGATATGTGCATTTATATAGATCTAGTTGATAAATTTTAGATTTAAATTTTATTAAATAGTAATTTTGTCATACATGTATTATGTTGTGATGTATTTTTGATGTGTTTTATGTTTTATGTTGTTTAAATATATATGCAGATTATATTTGATGGACCCACTGCCACCCCCTTCCCCTCCCATACCCCCACCTTCGCCACCTCCATCTCCACCTCCACCTCCACCTCCACCTCCACCTCCACCCCCACCCACACCTCCACCACCCATCGCAGATAAGCTCCGCGAGACCATGAGGCATAACCTCAATGACCTCATGAGTGATATAGAGGCTATCTGACGTGAGAGGCACCCCCCCCCCCCCCTCACCTACTACGTCTTGTAGATAGCATGCAAGGCATGGTTGACTCCATTCATCATTTTGATGTAGACATCGATTCATTTAGATCATGGAGGGAAAGCATGCGTGCCTTCTACTCTGATGGCTTATCATATAGAGAGGTTTATAACCTACATATAGGTAAAGGAAATTTTCAACATTATTTTGTAAACCCTAAGACGAGTGAACCAATTAGTGACAAGAAGCCTCGCATTTCTATTAGGTGGTGTACACATCCGCGCATAGTAGCACATTTTTGGGAGCGGTGGTGGATGGTATTTGACCATCCACCACATGCTAATCATGAGGTGCCTATGTAATTCCTTAGGAATTTATGGGCTGAGTTTGAGTTGGGTTTGAAACCCAACTATTTTGATATGAAATCATTTCAGGGGGTTGGTAGAGGGATGCCTCAGGATAGGTCTGGGGTAAAGCTGAGTGACAGAACGAGAAACCATAGGCGAGCTGAGCCCCTTGTACCTCTTCCTGCACCTATTGTGCCTGCTCCTCACCATCATCATACGATTTCATCTACTTTTACCCATTTGAGTGCCCTTTCGGGCAATTTAGTACAGCAGTGGATGCAGGAGGTACATGCTCCTCCACTTGGACATGTTTGTACTAGCTGTGGAGGCATATGCACAGGCCCCCAAAGCGATCCTGGTGCAGCACACAATGGCCATTATGCTGAGGGTGCAGATTTTGATGATGATGTATACGCTGCCCGTGGTGATGATAGTGACAAGATAGACATGTCATCATTTGTTGACCTCATGCAGTAGGGAGAGCCTGGAGAGAGTCAAGAGCAGCATGTAAAATTTTAATTTCAATATAAATATAAAGTGCACATAATTATTTACTTTCTACATATATGTGTAATTGTATTAACTATATTAATTTGTACTTTTCAAATAACAGAGGATGGATGACACTATTCCTCCTAGGAGGCAGTTTAGTCTTTTTCCGAGACCTACAGATGTTGGCGTCCCTTATACGGTATGCACTTTGAATTACACTATAAAAGTGTACATTCAAATTAAAATTTAATAGCATGTTCTCATATGTTCTTTTTATTTGATTTTGTAGGGATTGTCTGCATCTACACATTTTGATGTTAGTACAAGTCCTACTCCAGTTACCACTAAGGCACAACCTCAAATACATGCGGTATGAACTTTTGACTGAAGACAAATAATTTGTATTATATTATTATGTATGTACATTATTATTGACTTATAATCTGAACAATTTTGACTCACATGTATATATATTTTATGTGTTTTAATTTTATGAACAGGGGCATGGATATCATACTCATCCATACAGGCCTCAGTATAGTCTATTTTCGACTCCATCTTATGACTATCATGCTAGCATACCTATAGACACATCTGTGACATTGGCTACCACTCAGGTATGATATATACATTATATATACATGTTTAATTTATAGTGTATAAAAAATGTAGTGTACAAATTATGTACTTTGTAATTATATTCATGTATATTTAATTTTGACTAAATGTTTATGTATCCATAATTTTAGGAGTACGTCACCACGAGTGTTGCTGAGAGCACAGGACTTAGCCAGATGGAGGTACCTACATCGTCATTTGAGGTCAGTATTTTGATTTATGTAAATAATGTATAGTTCATTATGCTCTAAAATCAAATTGAAAAAATGTATGTATTGTAAATTACAGGACCTCACCACTGCTGCATTTGGTAGTTTTGACAGTGCGCCTCCTCCCGTTACTGAGGGACACCCATCTCATGTGGTATAATTTATTTTATTATGTAGTGAATATCTAATTTATTTGCAAGCTAGATTTTGAGACCCATTTCAATTAAGCAAGTACATGATGAGATGTGCCTCTTGTTACAGAGGGTGATACATCTACCTCACAGGGTGTCCGACATGATGAGACGACTCATATTACACATGATGATCCATCTAAGTCCTCTTCACGTGGAGCAAAGAGGACATTTGATCAGATAGATTAGGTCTTTTTGGCAGCTATAGATTGTGTTTTTATGATGTGTGTGTGTGTGTGTGTGTGTGTGTGTGTGTGTGTGTGTGTGTGTGTGTATTATGATGTATGTACACTTTGTGTTAGGATAGTTAAAACTGTATGTTAGACCATGTATTTTTTCACTTCATAGATCATGTTATGATGTATGTTAGACCATGTACTATTTTTTTACGATTTCTTATCATGCTTGTGTATGTAGTACATATATTACTATGTTTCACCATGTTTTAAGTATATTCAAACCATTTTCTTTATTCTGACATATTTTATTCATGAACATATGACACATTTTATAAGTATATATGCAAGATGAACAATAATTTTAACTATCTATAGAGCATTATTGGATAAATATCAGATCAAATTTATGCATTGAGATAATTCATACAAATAAAATTGACCTACTCAATTAAAAAATGTATTGATAACGTACCTAACAATGTATCATAAGTGATCTTAATGTGTTTTTTGGTAATGTAAGACTCATTATCACCTAATAAGACCTATTATCCGGTAACTTAAACATATGAATACCTATCATAACGTATAACAGACATAATGACTTATTAGGACTCCCATGTCCCCTTAAGACACACATGTATGGATAACATACCTAACAATGTACATCATGTAAGTGATCTTAATGTGTTGTTTGGTAATGAAAGATATAATCAATGCAATGAATACAATGAGTAATGATCTTTAAATTATCATGTGCAAGTCACTTGTTTTTAATATTACAATCAATAGTAATTTGAAACTTCAAACAAACATTAATTTAAACATGCTTGAATGTAAAAGTAATAGAACAAAATATGAGGTCATTACTTAAATTGACAATTAATTTATAATAATTTATCAAGTGCACATACCTTTAACTTTCAAATAGAAGTAAACTCTCATTTTTGAATTATTTTGTACAACATATTTCACAATATATGTAAGACAATGTCAATGATATATTTATAGTTCACTGAACTCATTTGAAACATAAAATTGGTTGAATGCATCTCTTCAAATGAGGTCCAGTAAAATAAAAATGTAAAACAAAAACACACGTGTTAATAAACACATAAATTAATATTCAAGGTATCTGAACTATGTAAATATATATGTGTAATTTGTATGTACATACTATGTGAAATTGCATAAGATGTTGATGTTCGATCCACTTTAACATTTAAATTTGCATAAATTGTAATTGAGACCTGAATAAGACGTATATAAGTTCTCTAAATTGGTACTGACAACACAAACATACATGTAATTAAATTATATAATTACATATATATAAAAATAATACAATAATGAAAAAAATTACATGTGTTTGATTTAAATGTAGTCATCCCACTGTACCATCTGCATCCTCTCTCTTTTGCAATGCATCTATGACTGTCTCATGCTCGTCCATTGAAATTGTCCATTATACCTTATTGGCGGGTCTCCCTTTGTACCTTTCTAATTTGATATTTTTTGCCATAACCAAATGAGAATAGTGTAAAATCTTCTTTTCGGTTTGGTAATCTTCAAATGCTGGCAAACCATTTCTTCTTGTTAGGTATCTACGTAGCCAAGTGTCAGCTACAACAATAGACCCGATTGGATACTCAAAACCATCATCGTCCACTTGATGACATGTCATTTTTTTCTTAGGTTCCACACATCTAGCTAGCCAATACTCAGTCTATTTATCATTATCACTAGGTGCAATAACAGCACAAACATGTCCTACAAGATAAGATAAAGTATAGAAACACTTTAATCACTCGTGTACATATGCAAATTATATAAATTGAAGCATGAGATCACAAAAAAATCTAATTAAATTGTGCATACTAGGTTCTATGAGGTCTAAAATATGATCATAGTCTTCTGATGCAAAAGTAACATTCTGGCCTTCATTTACTATATCATCTTCAAAATGCGTGTCAGTAGGTGCTAATGATCTTTGTTGCCAATCTTCAACCCATTCTGTATTCTCACATTCTTCCCATTCACCTGCAAGACAAAATTGACAAAAACAAGCAAGCTCCCTAGTCCATATAGTCCAAGTGTTAGAATCTGAACTCCTAAATGAATGCCATTTAGCTGAACCACTAATTGTATCACAATCATATCTTGAAGGGATATTATTTTGTTCAACTAGGTAGAAGAAATGTTTGATTGTAGAGTTTTGACTTGATCCCGTGTATAAATATTTGTTACACCATTCGACAATCTCATGTGCATTTTTGAATTTAGCTCTTTCCTCAAATTTTAATTGCTCTTTACTAAGGGCTCTCTTCACACATGCACCAGCACCATCATGTTCTCCTTTACCATGTCTAGCCTCAAAAAAACTCCACACATGTTGGATGCTAGTTTGCTTATGTGTCCTACTCAACCAATAGAACATTCTAGCATTCTTGAATTGTCCTGTACAATTATCTGACCATATCCAATGTTGTGTCATTTAAATTTGTCTCTCTTTTAAATTATCATAAAAGACCTTGAAACAATATTGGACAAACTCAGATGAATGGAGTTTATTATCACTTAAATAAAAATGGTACTCTCTCAATATTTTTCGATCCTCCTCTGTACTATCAAGTGCACGCCTATAAACTATATGAACATAAATTGTTACTTGCACTGAATTGTAATATTGTGGTTGTACCTCTTCTTGCGGTGCAAGCATGTAGTTCTCTGCAAAGTCAGCAACTAAAAGTATAGTACCAATTGGAAATGTATTCTTACATATGTGAAATTGTCCATCAAGCCATCTAGAATATTGAGAGTGTTTAACATATTTTGGTATGATCACACTCTTAAACTCATCCATAAATGCATGACAACTAACTTTATCTGTAACTAGATCACACCTTCTTCCAAACTTCCCATCCTTCAATGGATATTCAATAGTTTTGAATCTTTTTACCTCAACTAATTGTTTTCCAAAAGTAGTCAAAGCATTTTCATGCAAACATTCATCTAACAAAGAAAGATTGCCACACATATCACATGTACTAGAACGACATGTATTGAAAAGAAAGTATTGATCATTAGGTGGCTTACAAAACAAACCTGATATGAAATGTTTTATAGTTTGAGGTGGTATTTTTATACCACATTCTTGCAACATTTCTTTACTATGCATGGTACCACGTATAAATTGAAATACATCATAATGGTAACGAAATTGAATATGAGTTTTACAACAACATGTTATTCTTTCCTTGTTAATCCTTACATACCATGGTTTACACTTTTCAAAAGATCTTTGACTAATGGTAATATTTAATACCTTACCATCTACAAATTTTTTAAACAATTCAGTTTGATTCATGTCCAAAAGGTGTTTAGGATGTGGATCGCGTATTTTTGACCCAATTCTCAATTTAAGAACATCTCTTGAATTAGGTGATACTCTTGTATTATCATGCCAAAAAATTTCAATCAAACTTTTGATTTCACTAGTAAGTTTCATATCACATCTCAGGAGTCTACCACTAGAAGTCCATAAAATATTTGCTGGATCACATTCAAAGTTAACCCTTCTCTTTACAGCTCTTTCTAAAGTCTTATGATTCACATTAAGATATCCACTTATGTTGGTAATCAATCTTTTGTTAGATGTTGATTTGTTAACTAAAGCTGTTGTTATTGCTCGTCGTGCTGCATTCTTATCTTTAGACCGACTTCTCTTTTTGATAACATCAAAGGCACTAGCAACAGTGGATACAACTTGTTTTAAAGACTCATTTTTATTCTTGGGTTTTGCATACATTCCCAACCTTCTCATTACATTTTGCATTTTAGACATTTTAATTAGTTGCAACATTAGCTGAAATTGAAACCCAAATTTCTTATTATAAAAAAAATGCCTATACAATCTATTAACATGTGTCCTAATTTGTCTCCATGAAACCAATCCCTCAAGATTATCGAACACATCATTACGAATATGAAAATTATGTTCAGACACTTTACTATCATCCTAACATGTTTGTTTAGTAGTTGGTGTTTCTATGTCTACATTCATGCAATTTTTATTTTCAGACACTTTACTATTTTCACTGTTATTTGGGATTTGAATATCATTTTCAAATTTTCTTGGCATTTCTTTTGGGGCAGGCATTTCAATTGGAGTGTTTTGTGCATGATCGTTTGACAATTGCTTCTCATGAAGAAAATCTAAATCGTTTAAATTGTAACCTGCTTCTAAAAAATCACCAATTTCATCATGAAAGAAAATTTGAGAGTTTGGAGACACACCTGTATTGAACGCATAATTAGAATGTGCACCTAAATTTTTTTGTATTGGGTTCTCTTCTTTGACTTCTTCATCCATCGTGGTATCTTCAATGTCTTTCTCCTTTGAAACATTGTTCAAGTCTCTAATTCTCTGTCTTCTCTCTCGTTGACGTTGTGCTTCATTCTCTTTATTTGCTGCAATCTCCTCATCTGTCAGAACTCTTGCTTTCTTCTTTCTTCGTTGTTTTGATCCCATGTTTGCACCAGTTTTGAATTTGAATCAGTAGCCTGCAAATTGTATAAGAGGACAAGAAAATAGAATAAGCATGACGAAATTCGTTGTTGCAGGTCGAAACTTTTGTTCAATCATTTCAATCATTGAAATTGGGTCGGCGGGGTAGCTTTTGGGACCCAACGGGTACATCAAAAATGGGTACCCGATTTCTTAAAAATTGGGTACTTAATTTCTTAAAACTCGGGTACCCGATTTTTAAAAAATCAGGTGCTCGATTTTAAACAAGTCAGTATAACGGTTTAAAGATATCGGGCACCCAATTTTTGAATTACAAATCGGGTGCCCGATTCGTGAGACATGAGCGAGAATTTGGCATGGCTCCCGACTTTTGTATGGGGTTTTGCCTTGGGGAAAGGCATGGCATAGGCTTGGTCCCACCAAGCTATGCCTCTGTACTCCCTTTTTTTTCTAAGGCATTTAATTGACAATTTCTGATATTGTCATAATTTTTTTATAGTCATTCCTATTGAATTTTTTGACGAGACAAAAACCCATTATAGTTTTGTTGTTCTGATTTCAAAAATGTAAATTTTATAGTGTTATTAGTTTATTTTCTATTTTTTCATTATTTATTAATCAAAACTATCTCCTAAACGTTAAAAAGTGACATTCACTAAAACTTTAATAACTTTTTTATTTTATAATTTTTCTTAAATTAATTTATATGTCATCAATCTACATACAATTATTTTGATGTTAAAAAAAAATTTGAAAAAAGTGAGATTTTGATCAAATTATGTGGTCCGTACATGAGAGGTTTTAAAATTTACCTTTATAGCCAATTAATAATTAATAAAAAAAAAAATTATTCAATAAAAAATTAAGAAAAAATATTGTCATCAATCTTAGGTGTATTAGGTAACTCCCTTTAAAAGGATTTGCAAAAATTCATTTATTTGTGTCAAATTATGGTGTCTATACACGAGAATGGTATGGTCCTGAAATAGGCATTTTGAAAAAGTGGTTTTTAAATATCCATACCAAAAAAATAATCTATCATATGGGTGCACAAATAAATTACATATTCAAAAACTAGATTTCGAACACTAAAAATTTTATTTCTGGAGTTTTTTAATATTCAATCTCTAAATACCTCAAATTTTGACATCAATTGACAAAAAATTTCAAAAACAGGAAAAACACTTGCACTTTTTGGCCAAAAGTGAGACCCAACTTCTTGCACTGACCCATAATAACATATGTTCCTAGGAATCCTAGGACCCTTACAGACATATATGTTGTGTTCCAATGGGTCGAAAGGTGTCATAGACTATCCTATGAACCTTTCAAACTATTGCATGTCAACATATGTTCCTAAGGGTCATAGGATCCCTAGCAACATATTGTGCATGTCCCTAGGGGTCCTAGGTCCCCTAGAGACATACATCATGTGTTTGAATGGGTTGAAAGGGGTCATAGGGTTCCCTATGACCCATTTTGGCCCATTAAATGATAACATACATTCATAGGAGTCTTAGAACACCTTAAAAAAAATATCATGTGTTCAAATGAGTCGAAAGGGGTCATAGAGTACCCCATGAGCCCTTTCAATACATTATATGATAATATATGTTCTTAGGGGTCCTAGGACCTCTAGGGACATAAATCATGTGTTTAAATGGGTTCAAAGGGGCTGTGGGGTAGCCTATGACCTATTTTGACACATTAAATGATAGCATATGTTCTTAAGGGTCGTAGGACCACTTGAAACATATACCATGTATTTGAATGAGTCGAAAGGGGTCATAGAGTATCCTATAACCTCTTTCAACATAATTCATCATAACATATGTCTTTCAGGGTCCTAAGACCCCTAGGGACCTATTTTATTTGTTTGAATGGGTCAAAAGGGGTCACAGGATAATATATGACCCCTTTCAACATATTTCATGACAACATATGTCTTTAGGGGTCCTAGGACCCCTAGGGACATATTTCATTTGTTTGAATGGATTGAAAGGGATCATAGGATAACTTATCACCCTTTTTGATGCATTTCATTCTAAAATATGTCCTTAGAGGTCCTAGGTCCCCTAAAGACCTATTAAATTTGTTCAAATGGATTGAAAGAGGTCATAAGATAACCCATGGTCACTTTCGCCATATTTCATGATAACATATGGGTAAAAGCACAAACCTGTGTCACACTTTTACAAAGGAAAGGCTAACAAAAGTATAACTATTCACCTTCAATGCCATAAATCTCATATTTTTATTTCGAATTTGAAAATGAAGTAAACTAGTAGAATGTATAGAAATGGATGAAGTTTAGGATTATAATTTTTAATAATTATTTGGAATAAGAAATGCTATAATTTTCTATTTTTTAAAGATAACTTTTTGGTTGTTGAAAAATGTTGGAAATTAGGGGTCTAGTTCCCACCACAAAACTATATAGAAATAAACTTATTTCCCTTTGATTTCAGATTATGTTAGAGATAACATATGTATCTAGAACAATCAAAAATAAAAATTGGCTTTAGATCTATATTTTCTCTTCTATAAAAATTCAAATTTCAACTCACTTCAAATCAATAGTTTTCATCTCCCACCACATTTTTAAAAATAAATCTATTCCAACCAAAAGAAAAACTATACATTCTAGAAGAGGACTATTTCCTCTACAACGTCATATAATTTTTAATTTTTTTTATATGATAAAATATTGTTTTCTTTCTCAAAATGGACATCTTTGCAAGTGTTAAAATATGTACTTGTAGAATTTTTTAATTACAATATACTATATCTAATTAAAACTCTATGAACCCTATATGAGAATATTCTTCACTTTGAGCTCTATAAAATGGGGTTTATATGTTATTAAAAAAATATCATAAAAAATATTAAGAGTTAGTGAAATATCATTTTTCTAAAATAATATTATTTCTTTAGTAATCAGATACTAACTAGTATAAAACTTGCATTTAATAAACATTTCCAGTTGGAAAAGTGTGAGACCGTATATAACCTAGCTAGAATAAATTTATCAAGATCATATGTTTGAAAAAAAAAAATTAGATAGAGATACTCAAATTCAGTCGTTCTAATAATTTAGCCTAAAAGATGACACAACTTTCTACTTTTACTCATATGTCCCTAGGGGTCCTAGGACCTCTAGGGACCTAATTCATTTGTTTGAATGGGTTGAAAGAGGTCATAAAATAACCTATATCCCCTTTAGACACATTTCATGCCAATATATGTCTCTAGGGGTCCTAGGAGCCTAGGGACCTATTTTAGTTTTTTGAATGGGTTGAAAGGGGTCATAGGATAATTTATGACCCATTTTGACATGTTTCATGACAACATATGTCCCTAGGGATCCTAGGACCCATAAGGACATATTATGATCATTTATATGGGTTGAAAGGGGTTATAGGATAACCTATTACCCCTTTTGACACATTTCATGACAACATATGTCTTTAGACATCTTGAGACTGCTAGAGACCTATTTCATTCATTCAAATGGGTCAAAAGGGGTGATAGGATAACATATGA
Organism: Cupressus sempervirens; assembly: GCA_028749045.1. Taxonomy (NCBI): domain Eukaryota; kingdom Viridiplantae; phylum Streptophyta; class Pinopsida; order Cupressales; family Cupressaceae; genus Cupressus; species Cupressus sempervirens. The sequence continues at coordinate 437,317,961 of CM053789.1, forward strand.
ACCCTTTTGACACATTTTATTACAACATGTATCCTTAAGGGTCCTAGGACCACTAGGGACATATTGTAATTGTTCATATGGGTTGAAATGGGTCATAGGATAACCTACAGCTATTTTCAACACATTTCATGATAACATGTGCACCCATAGGTACCTATTTTATTTATTTCATCGGGACAAAAGGGTGTCATAGAATAATCTATGACCTCATTTGACACATTTCATGATATCCTATGATCCTAAGACCCCTAGGGATATTTAATAATTGTTCATATGGGTCAAAAGGGGTGATAGGATAACCTATTAATCCTTTCAATACATTTCATGACAACATATGTCCCTAGGGGTTCTAGGACCCCTAAGAACCTATTTTATTTGTTCTAATGGATTGAAAGGGGTTATAGGATAACTTATGATGCTTTTTGACTCATTTCATAATAACATATAACCTTAGGGGTTCTAGGAATCCTAGGGACATATTATAATTGTTCATATGAGTTGAAATGGGTCATAGAGTACGCTAGGACCCCTTTTGAACCATTAAATGAGAGCATATGTTTCTAGGACCCCTAAGAACATATATCATGTGTTCAAATGAGTCGATAGGGGTCATAAAGTACTCTAGGACCCCTTTTGACTATTATATGCCAACATATGTTCCTAGGGATACTAAGACCCCTAAGGACATACATGATGTGTTTGAATGGATCGAAAAGGGGTCATAAGCTATACTATGACCCCTCTTGACCTATTATATGACAATATTTATTCTTAGCAGCCCTAGAACCCCTAAGGAAATACATCATGTGTCTGAATGGGTCAAATTGGGTCATAAGGTGCCCTATGACCCCTTTTGGCCCATTAAATGAGAACATATGTTCCTAAGGGTCCTCAGACCCCTTAGAATATATATCATGTGTTCGAATGAGTCTAAAGAGGTCAAAGAGTGCCCTATAACCCATTTTGACCGATTATATGACAATATATGTTTCTAGGGCTCCTATTACCCCTAGGGACATACATTATATTTGAATAGGTTAAAAGGGTTATAAGATACCTATGACCCCTTTTGACCCATTATATGAGAACATATGTCGTGTTTGAATGAGTCAAAAAGGGTCGTAGAGTACCCTAAGACCCCTTTCGACCCATTATACGCTAACACTTATTACCCATAGGGACATAAATCATGTTTTTGAATGGATTCAAAGGGGTCATATGGTATGTTTTGACCCCTCTCAACCCATTATATGACAGCATATCTTCTTAGGGGTCCTAGGACCCCTATGGAAATACATCATGTGTTTGAATGGGTTGAATAGGGTCATAGGTTTCCTTGTGATCCCTTTTGACAAATTAAATAATAATATATGTCCCTAGGGGTCTTCAAGTTATTTAATGTGTTTGACTGAGTCAAAAGGGGTCATGGAGTACCCTATAACCTGTTTCAACCTAGTATATGATAACATATGTTCTGAGGGCTCCTAGGACCCCAAGGAAGATATTTCATGTGGTTGAATGAGACAAAAGGGGTCATGGAGTATCGTATAACCCTTTTCAACCCATTATATGATAGCATATATTACTAGGGCTCCTATGACCCCTAGGAAGATATTTTGTGTGTTTGAATGAGTCAAAAAGGGTCATGGAGTACCCTATAACCTATTATAACCCATTATATAATAACATATGTTCCTATGGCTCCTAGGACCCTTGGGACATACATTATGTATCTAAATGGGTCAAAATGGGTCATATGGTACCCTATGACTCCTTTTGACCCATTAAATGATAACATATGTTCCTAAGGTTCTTAGGACATTGAGGAACATATATCATGTGTTCAAATGGGTTGAAATGGGCTAGAGAGTACCCTATGACCCATTTCCATCCATTATATGACAAAATATGTTCATAGGTGTACTAGGACCCCTAAGGACATATATCATGTGTTTGAACGAATTCAAAGGAGTCACAAGCTACCCTATGATCCCTTTTGACCCATTATATGACAATGTATGTTCTTATAGGTACTAAGACCCCTAAGCGCATACATCATGTGTTTTAATTGATCAAAATGGGTCATAGGGTACATTGTGACCCCTCTTGACCCATAATATGACAATGTATGCTCTTAGGGGTCTTATGACCCCTAGGGATATACATCATGTGTTTGAATGAGTTGAATGCAGTCATAGGGTTCCCTATGACCCCTTTTGACCCATTAAATGATATGATATGTTCCTAGGGGTCCTAGGACCCCTAACATATATAATGTGTTCAAATAAGTTGAAAGGGGTCATAGAATACCCTATGACTCCTTTTGATGCATTATGTGTCAACATATATTCCTAGGGGTACTAGGACCCCTAGTGACATATAAAATGTGTTTGAATTAATCTAATGGGATCATAGGGTGCCCTATGACCCCTTTTGACCCATTAAATGAGAACGTATGTTCCTAACAGTCTTAGGATCCCTCAAACATATATCATGTGTTCGAATAAGTTGAAAGGGGTCATAGAGTACCCTATGACTCATTTCGATAGATTATATGAAAACATATGTTCCTAGGGGTCCTAGGATGCCTAGGGACATACATTATATTTTATGAATGACTCAAATGGGGTCATAAAGTTCCCTATGACCCCTTTTAACTCATTAAACAAGAAAATATATTCCTAGGGTTCTTAAGAACATATATTATGTGTTTGAATGAATCGAATGGGGTAATAGAGTATCCTATGACCCCTAAAGAATGGGTCAGAATGGGTCAAAGGATATTCTAAGGCCCATTTTTAGCCATTAGATCATATCATTTATGTGGTTAGTGGTCATAAGATCCATAAGCACACATATTGCGAGTAAATGGGTCAAAGAGTGTCAAAGGGTACCCTATGACCCATTTTGACCTTTAGAACCATTATATGTATGGTTAAGCGCCCTAAAACCTTTAAAAAAACATATTAAGGATTCTAAAAAGGGGTCATACTATTATAAAAGAAATTGAAAAAAAATAAACTTTAATTTTAAAAATAAAAATAAAAAATTAATTAAAATAAATAAATAAATAAAATGGGTATCTGATTTGAGAATGAGTATCTAATTTGGGAATGGGTACCTGACACTATCAGGTACCCAATTAGGCTTGGTTTTTCTCTAGATGCCAACCCTCCATGGTCAACACCAAAAATGTCCCAAAAATATTTTTTTTCCCTGTTGTTATATGTTTCTGACTTCAACGATGTAGCTAATGACTTTTGTTTCATCCAAATTTGATGAAATGAAAAGGGTTTCTTGATAATGTTCTCAACTTTCCATTGATATAATTTTTGTCAAATTATGAGTTTAGTAAGTAATTATTACTTATTTTCTAATGGAGTTAGCCACAAAGTATTGATTGACATACTAATTGAAAAATAGCTATAACTTTCAAACCGTATAAGATTTTTAAAATCCAAAAGATGCGTCACATTCTATACTTCCACTATTATAAGGGGAAAGAAAAGAAGAAAAATCTAATTTGGATATTTTTTGAATTAGTTAAGGTGGTCAGACATGGGAGTTTTTAAATTCTAAAAATTGTATAGTAAAAAATAATAATTAATTAATTATTTGGAATAAAAATACCCAAAAATATGTGTCACATTTGGGCATGAGTCTACTTTATATATATACAATTATATTAAAAAATATTATCATTTGATTTTGATTAAGGTGGTCAGACATACACCTACTTTTTATTTTTCCCTAAAATTTTGGTAGTGCTGCATTAAATCCAAAATTTTGACAATCAAAGAAGGTTCTCTCTAGATAGGACCTAGTAGTTCAGAAACTACATTTAATTTCCAAAAAAATATTTTCTTACAACTTTTTGATATAAATTCTAGAAATATGTTAAAATTATGTGCCAAGTTGACATAACCCTAATTTGTTGGTTTTTCATTGCCACTTAAGGCCATATTTTGATTGACAATGATCCTACACATACCTAGGTACCTCCTCTACTTCTTCTTTAATATCTTTTGGAATTATAGCAAAAAAAATATGCTCATGCTTCATACCATTGAGAAACTCTTTTCCAACAACAAAACATATTCTAGCAACACTACATACGTTTTGTTCTTTCTCCTTCAACTTATGTTTTACTCCATCCTTGGTCAGAGCATAGGTATTTGCTTCCCCGTTGTGTATGACATGCCTTTCAAAGTTCCACTACTTACCCAACAACATATTCAATATATTTCCATAGGTATGATATCACATAGTACCTCATCCTAGTAGCTTCCAATCTTGAACTTCACTAAACATTGCTCATTGACCATGACCTTGTGGTCATCTTGTACCCAAGCAATACGTTATGGAGATAGGTGTTTTTGTCTCTTCAACTTCAGCTTTGTGACCATCAATTCTGACACTAGATTGTTAGACCTTCCACCATCAATGATCACAACACAACATTTCTCTTTAGATATGGACCTTGTGCAAAACAAGCTCCTTCTTTGAACAAGTTCATTCTCACCACTTAGGAGGACTCTTTTGTTAAGTAGGACTTCTCCTCTTTCACCATCTTTAGAATGTGATGATTGGGCATCTTCATCAACATGTGCAACGTTGGCTTGGCCTTCTAATCTTCAATCTGTCCATCCTTGGCACTAGGAGCATTCAGATGCTCTATGCCCTTCTTCTCCAAAGTGAAAACATTTCCCACGAAAGCCTCCTCTTTGAGATCCTTGTCCTCTGCCTCTTCCTATTTGATCAATATTGTTCTCATCATGAAAATGATTGAAATTATTTCTCCTATGATTCTAACTACTACTTCCATCCTCATCCTTGTTCTTCTGATCATCATTACAACCTCCATAAGATTGTTAACCTGATCTTCCACTGCAACCTCTTCCACTGTTCTTGTTGTCAAACTTCTTGCTCAATTTCTCCTCAACTCTTAAGGAAAACTAGTATGCCTCCTCAATATTGTTCATTTGAGCAAGACTCATCTCATCCTAAATACTCAACCTTAACCCATTAAGGTAACAGACCACTTTCTCCTTATTAGCTTCTATATGACTGGTTCTAATGAGAAATCTATAGAACTCTTTGGTATACTCTTGTATATATAATACTACTTGCTTTAACCCTTGCATTTTCTTCAATAGATCGAGCTCATAATCAATGGGAATGAATTTTCACTTCATTTTAGCTATCATATGATCCCATATGGTGATTTTTTCCTTTCCCTTTCTATGTCACTCCAACTAAACCTCCTACCACTAGATCTGTGCATATCCCTTCAATTTCACCTTTGTAAACTTGACCTTATCAGGATCCTCAATATCTTCAAACTCAAAGTACTCCTCTAATTCATTGATCCAATCGATCAACTCCTTTGGGTAAAGATTTTCCAAAAATGTGGAAACCTCAAACTTAGGTCTTTTTCCAATCTTGGAGATGGCCTTAAAAAGCCTCTCTTCTTCTGGGTGTAGAACTAGCTCTGGTTTGACATTTTCTTCTTCTTCCTCCTCATCCTCACTTTCATCTCTTGTGAGAAGACTTATTCCTCTATGCATTTGTTCTTCCAATGCTTGCATCTATCTTTGAAGGACTCTAAAACCCTCAAATGTAAAAGCTACAACTCTTTTGGCACACTCTCTTCGTGGAGGCATTTTTGCACTTCCACTAAAAACCTAGTGCAAACTGCCTCACAATCAGTGATCTATCTACACACTCAACCCAAACCACAATTCTGGTGTGAATTGCCTCATAGTTGACAATCTTTCCACATACTCAAGAATGCTAGCTCTTATAGTACTTGATGAAGGATGCTCCCCTTAATACCATAAACTCATTGTGAAATTACAGAATTCACAAGTACAATATGCTAACCCATATGGGCACCTTCATTATAATAATTTGCAAGACAATGCTATGAACTACACCTAGAGTTGTCCTAGACAATGCTTGGGCCTTTCTTAAATAGAAAATTTTATGCCACCTAGGAAGGTTCTAGACAATGAAACTTAATACCTAAGGCTAACAATACATATAGAATCGGTCAAATACATCTATAACAATTATTTTAGATATTTCAGGTAGGCCAACTTTGAAAGGGCATAACTCTCAAACCATTGTTCCAATTGGCTATTATAACCACTTTATAAAAATGCTATCTCTTGATCTACATGCAAGTAATGGCTTTCATTGAGTTTGTGACCTTATCCAAGCACTCTAAGGCCTCCAATTGTGAGCATGAAGATTTTTCTACAAAAATTTCCATCGAAAATCTGTAATAACTTCTTTGATACTTAAGCTGGAGCAATGAGATTTTTATGGTAGGCTTGTAACTCTAAAATGAACCTTCATATAGAAAATAAGAAAAATTCCAAGTTTGTATGACAAACTTACTAAATATAGCAAGATCCCATAAATAGTAACCACCCTATCTACTAGTCTTTGTTAAAATAAAAAAGATAGAAAAAAATATTTTTGGGTGATGCAAGATTTCTCTTACACCTGGGATTCTCCTGCATCAAAATAGGTTAAGGGAAAACCATGGTGGAGTTGAAACCCACATATATTCCTTAGAAGCAATTGACAATTTTAAATTATTAGTGTAGAAGGGGTGAATGTTAAGCATTAATGCACATTGCTCACATATAAAATGAACTGGCTACAAATTAAACTGACTACAAAGATAGGACTATGACATCAAGATGGATAACAGTCCAAAATTTGAATTCAAATGTAGTATCACCTAAGACATGACTTGTTTCAGGTTATAATTGCAATCTTATCAAATTAACCATAGAAATCTACCTTTCTATACATACAACATGTCAACAACACATCATCATGTCTTCACATCACACCACTTCTAAAATAGATTAGAAAAATGATTTTTTATACCCAATCTCAAGACTTGTTCAAGTTGGCTCCAAAAAGTGGATAATGTTAGTTTTTATTAATTCTAACATTTTTTTTCTAATCTATTAGTTACACATGATTCAACCAATATGTACTCCAACTGACTATTTGGGTGGTGCTTGATTTTCCATCACTACTCCAATTTGAGTAATCACCATAGTCTTCTTGTAATTGTTAATTCCACCATATAAATTGCATGTTATTCACCTTAATTTGTGCTTCAAATGGTGGTTTCAATATTGTATAAGAAAATCATGATTGTGCTTCTTGTAATAAGAAAATTTTCGTTCATGGAATATGATGATATTTTATGAAAGATTTTCTGTCTATTTTAATTCTGTAGTTATGGTTTCACTTCCTAGCTAGATCTATGCCCAAAATTCTGCATGGTATTAGAGAAAAAGCTACTAGGAAAAGAAATGTGAGTTTTAGTTTGTAGGTGGATTAGAGATTGAACTTGAATGGAGTTTTCAATGTTCTATATTCTTATAATATGTAATTATTTTGAATGGAAGCTAGCAATTTTGCTTAGGCCAACAAGCAGAGGCTTGTATTGAAAAGTCATGGCAAGATCATGCTCTTTTTGAATCGATCTTGTCTTTCTTTTCTTTCTAGTAACATACTACATTTTTGCATCTATCATGCTCCTTGGTTTGAATACATCCTTTGCTTCCATAGTTGATGAGTTTTATACATGATTGAGACTTGTACTTTCAATCAGTAATTTTTCTTGCATGATTGAGTAGTATCATTAGGGTCACTTGTAAAGATTCATGTGTCATCTAAATCCTTGAATAATAGATTTTTTTCCTCTATTTTTAATCTATTTTTTGTTTGAGGGAGCTAGGAAGAGTATTGCCTACTGTATCTTCAATTCTATTGACAAATGTTTTGGCTTTATTTTCCATCTACTCATTGTTCAAGTAGTGTCACTGGAGGCATTTATGCAAGTTGATCCTATTCTTCACCTTGGTTTTAGGGGAGATTCTTCATTCAACACCTTGGCAATTATGATTCGATAGATATCCACAAAATGTATCATGTCAAAGAAGAATTTTCTCTATGTAGATTTTGAGGGAGGGTTTTAGTCATACTAATTTTTCCCTTTTTACTCCTTTCTTCAATATCTTCTATTCTCGTGAGTTATAATTAAGGAAGGGGGTGTTAGTGTTTATTAATTCCAACATTCTTTGATGATCCATTAGTTATGGATGATTTAGCCAATAACTACTCCAAGTGACTATTTGGGTGGTGCATAATTTTTTATCACTCCTCCACTTTGAGTGATCACCACAATCTTCTTGTAATTTTTAATTGCACAATATAAACTACATGTTATTAGCCTTAATTTTTTCTTTGGACTGTGGTTTGAACATTGTATAAGAAAAGTGTGATTGTTCTTTTTTGTAAAGAAAAGATTTTCATTCATGGAATATGATGATATTTTCAGAAAGCTTTGTTCTTTATTTTAATTCTATAATTATGGTTTCAATTCCTAGCTAGATCTATGCCCAAAATTTTTATAGATAATGTGTAGAACAAATCAAAATTCATTTCTCAAATCCGTATGCTAATCTAAACCAAAAGTATATATGATTTAATGGTTTTGGCTCATCTGTAATAAAAAATAGAAATGTTTGGATCATTGATATGATGCAATCACTAATATAATTATTGATCAATCCACAAAAATAATGTCTCTACATAAATATACCATTGTCAATCTAATACTCAAATCATTATATCTTCCCTAAACTAAAAGATTAAAATTCTAGATCATAGGAATGTATGGACAAAACCTATATATTTATCTTGTAACTATGAAATAGAATATTTTCCATAATCTACTTGAATATCGATGCAAAGAATAACCCAATATACTCTCCTATATACTAATACTTAGCTTATTTGATCAAGTGTCCTTTGGTAACATCAAAAACTAGTAGGTGGTCAACATATTAAAATCTAGTTTCCATTAATAATAGCATAAGAAGTGTCTTCAACATTATCTCTATTGATATATGATTGAAAAGATCATTTCAGTAGAAAAGTTGTTCAAGAAGTGTTTCAATCATTGTTTTGTCACTAATGTCAAACCTGCTACATGTTGGTAAGACAATTGCTTATATGTTTCAAGCACTATCACTTAGTTGATTGATGAGAAGGATTTGATTAACAAGATGAAACAAAAGTACCTAGAGGAAAGGTTGAGTTATGATTATGTATTGAAATGCTAGAATCAGTTAAGACAATGATAAAATAATGTATTGATGATCTACTTGAGATTACAAAATGATTGGCTACACTTAAAAAGTTCAAAAGAATAAGGTTGAACAAAGTTCATTTGCTAAGCTTGAGCTAGTTCATAGGAGGTGCCAAGCAAAGTTAGTGCAAGCTGAGCAAAAAGTTAGTTGGAGCTGAGTGAAGCAATTTCTAGTGGATGCCAAGAAAGTTAGTAGATGCCGAGTGATTTTTAGTTGATGTTGAACACCAGTAAGATCCAGATGATGTCTAGTGATTTTATAGTAGATGTCAAGTAACACAGTATGTGCTAAGCATCAATAAATTGATAATGTCGAGCTACTGCATTATCAAAGGGATCAAAGATTTGCCAATTAAAAGCTGACAAATTTATTTTCTTAGAACTTATGAATCAGAAGGAAGATAAGATTGATGAGCTAGAGGCACAGAATCTTATGTAAACCATTTTTGAGGTAAATTCAAATGGATTCTAGGAGAAGTTTCTAGAGAAGACAAGATATGGGGTAGATACATTGTATCCTACCTAATCCATCAAAAACTCTAATTTTGGTGATCGATAATGAGTGGGAAAAGAGTTCTAATTTCCTATGTGTAGGGATGTCTGGTCATGAAGCAAAGAGGTTAGAGAGTTTTGGATACAAAAATTTGACAAGGAGAAGTAAGAGGGTTTTCTTCATCTAGTGACCCAATAGAAGAAGTCTGCAATGGTGAATTAAGCAAGAAGGCTTAATGAGGGTGAATGCTTAAAGGGTGAACAAGTTGTTAGAGTTGCAAAGATTGGAAGCCAAGCAGAGTTGAGGACTGAATAGTGATATGTAATCTGCAAGTAAGGTTGTAAGTTATATCAGATCAAATATCTACTATTACTTTCTAACAATTGTATTAGATTAGGGTAAATCCTTTGGAGAAAGGTTGACTTAACAGTCACTAGAAAATCCTTTACCAAGGTGGCATTCCAAGTGAATGGCCTAAAGTCCTCTAACAAAGCTCACTTTTAACAAGGTGATTAAAATCTATTAACCAAGTCACATTTAATAGTGTGTGTTGTAACCGTTAACAGGGTTGGTCTTTAATAGGGCATCATTTCAGAAGAGTGAAAAAGGAGTAGCATGTTACTGGCAGTTTTTTCCAAATTGAGTTTCCACGTTAAATCATTGTGTCAAATGTGTTGATGGATATGTTTTTTTTTATGCTTTACATTTCTACATGTTGATTTAATAGTAACATATCAGTTTGTTGTTAATGCACAATGAATGCATGCATGATTATGAGAGTGTTTTATGAGTTCATTGAATTGTGAAATATTTTATTTGTACATTTGGACCTTCAATGACTGATTCACACCCCCCCTAGTTATTATAAAAGAATCCCAACAATTGGTATCAGAGTGTAGTTGCTTAAGAGGATTAGTTTTAATGCACTGAAAGCATAAAGATAAAGATGTCAAAAAGAGAGGTACCCAAGATCAACAAAGATAATTTTCCTACATGGAAAAGTTTGATGAAGCTACATCTTGGAGGACTTGGAGACTATGCACAATCTTACATTTTAGTAGAACATGTTGATCTAGTAGGAGTCCTAATTGCTGAAGATTTGAAGGAAAAGGGCGATCTTGGAGATTGCCTTTGCCCTAAGCTATGCTGAATTTGATTATATAAAAGGCCTTAAGAATGCAAATCAGATGTGGGATGCCCTAGACAACATCTATGGAGGAGACAAAAATGTTCAAAGAGCCAAGTCAGAGAGCCTCAAAGGTAATTTTGATAACATAAGAATGGAAGAAGGTGAAAATATTGCTCAATATGTTTCTAGAATAAAAGAAGTTGTTAGTGTAATAAAAGGTGCTACTGGTAAAATAGATGATGATATTGTGCTAATTAAAGTCTTGAAAACATTGTTTCCTATTTATGTCATTAGAGTGTCTGCAATCCAATAGTTAAGATGTATACCAGGAAATGACTAACCCTTGAAGGTCTGGTGGGTAGACTCACTTCTGTTGAGCTATCTAGTTTTGACAACTACATACCAAAAAGTATTGAATTAGCTTTCAAAGTAAAATTCTTATTGAAGGATTTTGAGGAGGTAAAGCCAAAGAAGAAGAAAAGAAAGATAGAGTATGCATCTAGTGATAGTAGTACAACTGAGGAAGACATTGAACAATTGGAAGCATTACTGTCAAGAAGATTTCACAAAGGAAAAGGTAAATTCAAGGGTAAGCTACCTATCATTTTTTTTAATTGCAATGAAGTTGGTCATATTGTAGCAAGATGTACACAGAAGAACTTTAGAGAAGGGAACAAGCACAAAAATAGAAGAGAAGATGATGGAAGAGACTACAGAGATAAAGGCAAGAAGTCATGCTACATTATTGATGAACATGACTCTGATGAAAATGATGATGAATTGATATATGTTGCAATGAAGGATGAATTCGATGAGGATGAGGCAACTACACTTGTAACCTATGTGAACAAGAATGATGAATGGATCATTGAGAGCGGATGCTCACATCACATGACTAGAGACAAAAGTAAGTTCATTACCTTAAGCTATTATGACAGAAATAGTGTAAGATTTGGTAATGATGCACCATGTTTGATAAAAGGAAAAGGGTCTATCAAGCTCATAGACAAGATTTCATGTGATAATGCTTATTATGCTAAAGGATTGAATTATAACTTGTTAAGTGTGTGACAATTGAATAATTTGGGGTGCAAAGTTGAGTTTGAAAACAAATCAGCCAAGATATATGATACAAATGGTAATTTGATTGGAAAAGGTAATCAAACTAGGAATAATCTATTCTATTTAGATATAGAAGATACTACTTGTCTTATTGCAAAATTTGATGATGTATGGCTTTGGCACAAGAGATTACTGATGTTAACTTTGATAATCTGATTAGTATCAACAATATGAAAAGAGTTACAGGTTTTCTCGAGTTGAAGAAACTAGAAAATATAACATGCAAAAAATGTTGGCTAGGCAAGTTGACAAAGTCAAGCTTTAAAAGTAAAGCTTATACCTCTAAGGAAATACTTGAAATTGTTCATACTGACTTGTGTGGACCTATTGAAGTGCAAAGCTACAAAGGAGATAAGTATAATGTTCTTTGTTGACAATTACTCTAAAATGATGATAGTCATATTTCTAAAACAAAAATTAGATGTTTTTCAAATGTTTAAATGGTACTTGGCAAGAGTGGAAAACATGTAAGAGTTTGAAATGCTTGAGATCAGACAAAGGAGGTGAATTCACTTCACATGACATTGAGATGTTCTACAATGATAGAGGGATCAAGAGACAAACATCTACACCTAGGACCCCTCCACAAAATGGAATTGTTGAAGAAGAAACGGATCTATAATGGACTATGCTAGAACACTCATGATGGAGAAAAATGTTGCTCTAAAATACTGGAGAGAAGCTATAAGTATTATTGTATACACCTTAAACCATGTGCAAGTAAAGAAAGGTACTCACTTAACACCTTTTGAACTATATATGGTCATCCACCTAATGTGAAATATTTTAAGGTATTTGAAAGCAAATGTTATATTCTTAAAGATGTTAGGAGTGGAAAGTTTGATGCAAAGAGTGAAGAAGGTATATTCCTTGGTTACTCTACAAGAAGTAAAGCTTACAAGTGTTTAAATACTAACACTAAAAAAATTGTGGAAAGTGTAAATGTGAATTTCGATTAGTTTACAAAAGCACATGACGCTGAACCTACAAAAGAATTAGAAGATTACATGTCATTTGTATACTACTATGAAGGAATGCCTATTGAAGAAGATGTTATAAATCATGCAGCAAATCAATAGCAAGTCTCAACAACTGTCGAGTCACATCCTATGAATGTTGAGTTGCAGAATGAGGAGAATGCACAATCTAACTCTGAGATTAGCACACATGAAAGAGATGTTAAAACACTTGACAGAGATGGACATATTGATACTGAAGTTGAGAGGCAAAATGTAGCCACAAGAATTGAGCCTAGACTATCCAAATATGTCAAAAGGTACAATCCTATAGATCAAATCATTGTAGACAAAGATGCAAGGCCAATGCCAAGAAATAGGTTAAGAAGTGAATCATGTTTCTTAAGCATGAAGGAGCCTAAGATAGTGAGAGATGAATTGGAAGATGATGACTAGTACAATGATATGGAAGAAGAAATTTAATAGATAGAAAAGAACAAGACTTGGAGTCTAGTCCCTAGACCAGAAGACAAGAATGTGATTGGCACAAAATGGGTAGTCAAAAACAAGTTAGATGAGAATGGTGAAGTGACAAGAAACAAAGCAAGACTAGTTTGCAAAGAGTATGCACAAGAAGAAGAAATTGACTATGGTGAAACATTTTCCCCTATTGCAAAAATGGAAGGAGTAAGAATTTTTCTTGCTTATGTTGCTTAGAAAGGTTTCAAAGTTTACCAGATGGATGTTTTTTGTTAAGAAAAATAGGTTTTGAAGGGTGCATGAAACCCTGTACAAATCTAAAGATTTTTAATAAGCACAGATATAAAAGTAAAAAAGACATAGAAGCAATCGATCACCCCCAAAACAAAGGGTAAGCATGGTGACGGAAAAGCCTATCACTTGTCAAAACCAATCATCTAGCTAGGAGGATAAAAATCAAATTGAGAGATCAGCCTCCAAAAAACTAGTCACTTCAAGGGAGCTCACTTTGATTTAGAGTCTCCCTTGCATGACTAGAGGTTCATTTCTAAAGAAGGAGCAGAGGGTTTAGATTTTTTTCTTTTTACTGCAGTCCAACCATCCTCCACCTTTGTTGCCTCAACAATCCAATCCCTAGAAGAAACTGAATAATGGAAACCAAGGGAAGTAGAAGCAAAAACATTCTCCCTAGGAGAGCCTATAGACAACTAGCCCCTAATAGGACCAGGAAGAGCATCTGATACAGGATCAAGGGCAAGAGAGGGAACATGGTCCAGACCAAAAGTTCAAACTTCCTCTGCTACCACTGGCACTGAAAGTTCATTAGCAGGGGAATTGTTCACAGGGGGAGAGTCATTAATAGGTTCTTGGGGAAAATCCATGGACTTAAGCACCGTATAGTGCTCAAAAGAGGCCCTTGACCACTAGGAAGGTGGTCACCTTGATTTGGTCTTCACAATAGCACAATGAGCAGCAATGTGACTTATCATATGACATTTTCTACAACAAAAAGTATACATTCATAATCCAACATTTGGGTCCAGGAACCCCTCAAGGAATCCAAAAAAATCTTCTCAGGAAGGCCCTTTAAAACATCCATCTCAACAAGAATTTGTTCACATGCTGAATGGAGAATATCAAAAGTGTCTGAGTCCACATATAAAAATTTACCAATAGCATCCCCAATAGTTTTGAAAATAGAATCTAGCCATAGATGCATCAAAAGATTCAAAAGTTGGACCTAGATAGGAACCCTGTTAAAGGATTCTATAAGCAGATCAAAATCCATATGACATGGTTTAGCCATAACTGGATATTTTTCCTACCATGAAAAACTCTTATCACACATAATAGTCTTCCTATCTTTAGCACTTTCAAACTTTAATATGAAGAATCATTTAGCATTCGAAAAGATGTGGACATCATGGTCTAAAATCGATTCCCAATTCTTGGAGATCTAAGCATGAAGATTAGCAAGAGAGGGTCAAAATCCTTGAAAGCGAAAAATAGTAGCAAAAGAAGAGAGCTCTTCTATTGTATTGAAAATGTCATCAACTATTTGCGAGTCTAAAAAAACCCTTATAGGGTTTGAGACATTCACAAGGGAAACTTCACGATGATGAGCAGGCCTGGAAAAAAGATCCACATAAGGGATTGCACCATGCAGGCCAGCTTCAAAGTAGCCATGTCAGCAAAAGTCCTACCCCTAGAAGACATAGGAGAGGCTAGCCCAAGAGAACCTACAACACTTGGATGAGCACTCGAAGGAAGAGGGGCGGAAGGTAGAAAATGAGTGCAAGCAAAAAATGCAAGTGAACAAACCCTACCCCACTAGGAGTAGATGTTGCTATAGAGGAATCTACAACATGAACGGTTGCACCAGTAGCATCCACACTCGACTTGACAGCATCCATAGGAGCAAAACCTACGGCAAGAGCAAAAAAAAAAAGCCCATTTTCAAATTTCCCTTGGGCATGAGCGAGAACAAGGATACAAAGAGGAGCCATTAAAATTCATTGATTACTAGATGGATGTTAAGTCTACATTTCTAAATGGCATATTAGAAGCAGAGCTCTACATAAAATAGCCAAAAGGCTTTGTTGATAAAAATAACAAGAACATGGTGTGTAGACTGCACAAAGCCCTATATGGATTGAAACAAGCACCAAGAGCATGGTATGAGAGACTTCATACTTATCTTGTTAAGATTAGATTTGAAAGTAGAGATGATAACACCAATTTGTACGTGAAGATAGATAAAGAAAAAGGTATACTGTTATCTAAAATATTTGTTGATGACATAATATTTGGAGGACAAGATGCTTTGTGTAAAGATTTTGCAAATCATATGAAGCAAGAGTTTGAAATGTCAATGTTTGGTGAGATCAAATTCTTTGTGGGATTACAAGTTTATCAAATGAAATATGGTATATATCACTTAGTCAAAATATGTCAAGGAGATATTGAAGACGTTTGGACTTGAGGATTCAAAACCAGCGAGTACACCTATGGTAACAACACTCAAGCTATCAAAGAATGATGATTTAGCTAAGGTCAATCAAACATTATATAGATCCATGATTGCCAAATTGCAATATGTAGTACACAATAGACCTGATATTGCATTAGCTATGGGGTTAGTTGCTAGATTCTCTACTAATCTTAGAGAAAATCACTTGATGGCCATGAAAAGAATAATTAGATACTTGAAAGGAACAAAAGAGTATGGTTTATACTATAAGAAGAATGAAAAGTTTTAACTAAAAGCCTACACTAATGCTGATTGGGCTGAAAATATTGATGATAGAAAGAGCACTAGTGGAGGAGCATTCTTCTTAGGCAAAAGACTTGTTACATGGACAAGCAAGAAGCAATTGCTGAAGCAAAGTATGTTCCTGCTACTATTAACTACACAAACATTGTATGGATCAAATAGTTACTTAAGAGAATGAAAGAAGAAGTTACAAAACTAGTGACACTTTATTGTAATAATACAAGTGTTATAAATATATCAAAGAATCCTGTAATGCATACAAAGAAAAAGAACGTTGCAATAAAGTATAATTATGTAAGGGAGTTGGTTCAAGACAAAGAGGTGAAGATGGAATATATCAACACAAAGGAGCAAATTGTTGATATCTTCACCAAAGCATTACCTAAGGATGCTTATGAGTATCTAAGAGGTAAACTAGGGGTACCCTGCATCAAACAAGCTGACATTTATTTCATACAAATTAATGCAATGGATCTTACTTTAGAAACTACCTAAAGTAATCATAGAGCTAGAATTTCAAATCAGTCACAAGCAAGGTAACAAAGGGAGAAAATTAGAGAGCCTCCAAAAGCCTATGTCTGCATATATCAAGATGCCAAGTTTTGAGTATATGTCTTTAGCATTATTGTCAAAGAGGGAGAAAGTACAATAAACTAATCAAGTGCATACTGATCAAGGGAGATGATCAAGGGAGAAAGTACATCAGAAGTTCAATTTGGTAAGAAAGAAAGAGGGAGAAAGTAGAAAGCACTTAGAGGAAGGATTAGAACAAAAAGAGGGAGTTGCTAATAGAGAGAGAATTTTTATTCACAAACTTTCCTTTTGGTATTGCCTTACTATTTTAACCTAGTTAGTTTATCATTTGTTTGATTGGTTGATCAGTTTGGTTTGCCATTAATGCCAAAGAGAGAGATTGTTGATATATGATTGAAAAGATCATTTGAGTAGAAAAATTGTTGAAGAAGTGTTTCAATCATTATTTTTTCATTGATGTCAAACCTACTACATGTTGGTAAGAAAATTGTTTATATGTTTCAAGCACTATCAGTTAGTTGATTGATGAGGTGGATTTGATCAACAAGATGTAACAAAAGTACCTAGAGGAAATGTTGAGTTGTGATTATGTATTGAAGTGTAAGAATCAGTTAAGACAGTGATAAAATAATACATTGATGATCTAATTGAGGTTACAAAATGGTTGGCTACACTTAGAAATTTTAAAAGAATAAGGTTGAACAAAGTTCATTTGCTAACCTTCACCAAGTTGATAGAAAGTGCTGCACAAAGTTAGTGCAGGCCGAGAAAAAAGTTAGTTGGAGCCGAGGGAAAGAAATTTCTAGTGGATGCCAAGCAAGTTAGTAGATGCCCAGTGATTTTTAATTGATGTCGAGCACTAGTAAAATCAATTTGATGCTGAGTGATTTTACAGTAGATGCTGAGTAACATAGTATGTGTTGAGCATCAATAAATTGTTAATGCCGAGCTGCTGCATTATAAAAAAAGATCAAAGATTCACCAATTAAAAGCCAACAAGTTTATTTTTTTGGAACTCATGAATTAGAAGGAAGATAAGATTGATGAGCTGGAGGCACAAAATCTTATGTAAACCATTTTGGAGGCAAATTCAAATGGATTCTAGAAGTTTCTAGAGAAGACAAGATATGGGGTAGATACATTGTATCCTACTTAATCCATCAAAAACCCTAATTTTGGTGATAGATAATTAGTGGAAAAAGAGTTCTAATTTCCTATATGTAGGGATGTCTAGTCATGAAGCAAAGAGGTTAGAGAGTTTTGGATGTGAAATTCTAACAAGGAGAAGGAAGAGGGTTTGCTTCATCTAGTGACCCAAGAGAAGAAGTCTGCAATGGAAAACTAAGCAAGAAGCCTTAATGAGGATGAATGCTTGAAGGGTGAACAAGTTGTTAGAGCTACAAACATTGGAAGCCAAGCAGAGTTGAGGACTGAATAGTGATTTGTAATCTGCAATTAAAGTTGTAAGTTGTATCAGATCAAAGCTCTACTATTACTTTCTAACAATTGTATTAGATAAGGGTAAATCCTTTGGAGAAAGGTTGAGTTAATAGTCATTGAAAAATCCTATAACAAGGTGGAATTCCAAGTGAATGGCCTCAAGTCCTCTAACAAGGCTCACTTTTAATATGGTGATTGAAATCCCTTAATCGAGTCACATTTAACAATGTGTGTTGTAACCTTTAACAGGGCTGACCTTTAACAGGGTATCACTTCAGAAGAGTGAAAAAGGGGTAGCATGTTACTAGTGGTTTTTCACAAATTGGGTTTTCATGTTAAATCATTGTGTCAAATGTGCTGATGGATATGTTGTGTTTTATGCTTTACATTTCTGCATGTTGATTTAATAGTAACATATCAATTTGTGGTTAACAAACAATGAATGCATGCATGATTATGAGAGTGTTTTATGAGTTCACTGAATTGTGAAAAGTTTTATTTGTACATCTGGACCTTGAATAACTAATTCATCCCCCCTCTCAATTATTCTAAAAGAATCCCAACAATCTCTTGCCAAAAATTTTGCACTTTGCCATTGATGAAAACACTTAGTGAAAAATTATTGTGTGTCAAAATAAACACCAAACTTTAGAAACTATATATTAGAAAGGTAACTTTTGATTGATAAGTGGGAGATAATTCCATAATAAGTCAACTTGTGATATTGCTATTAGGATTTAACGGAGTGATTTTTGAGTCAAACTCATTGACCCATGTTTCATGAGTAGTGATATTGCTATCAAGACTTCCATAGTTAAGCACAGTCATGCTACAGTAGTACTCAGATGGGTGACCTCTCGAGAAGTCTCAGTGCTTCACCCCTATGAGCATCACCTAGATCCAGTGAGTGCTAAGTGTTCCATTTATTCTCATGAGAGATGGATTCTTGTTGAATCACTACTCATGAAAAATGGGTCAATGAGTTTGAATCAAAAATCACACACTTAAATCCTGATACCAATATCATAATTTGACTTGTGGAAATTATCTCCTACTTATCAATTGATGAACTTAAGGGGCTTCGTAATGAATGGTTCATAAGGCACAACACTTGGTGAAGGTTTTGCAAATGAGGTTGCAAGCTTTGGATTTAACCGTGGAGGAAACTTCGTAGTTAAGCATGCTCAAGTTGGAGTATTACTAGGATGGGTGACCTCTAGGGAAGTCTTGGTACTTCACCCCACAAGGTCACTCTCATTGAGATCAATCTCATTTTTCACATAGAATTATCTTGCTTTGATATAAATGGAAAAGGTGCTAAATAGCTTCTCTTTAGAGTTTTCATCTCTACATCCAAAGTGTTTCTTATAAATTTAACAATTTGGATCTAATATCATACAGCATATGTTTTTTATTAAGA
Organism: Cupressus sempervirens; assembly: GCA_028749045.1. NCBI lineage: Eukaryota > Viridiplantae > Streptophyta > Pinopsida > Cupressales > Cupressaceae > Cupressus > Cupressus sempervirens. The sequence continues at coordinate 437,337,492 of CM053789.1, forward strand.
AAAATAGGTTTTGAAGGGTGCCTAAAATCCTATACAAATCTAAAGATTTTCAATAAGCATAGATGCAAAAGTACATTAGACAAAAGAGGAACAGGTCACCCCCCAAAAAAAGGGTAACCATGGTGATAGAAAAGCCTATCACCATCCAAAACCAAACACCCAACTTGAAGGCTAAAAATTAAACTAAGAGATCAGCCTCCAAAAAGCAAGTCACTACAAGGGAGCTCACAATTTTCTCTTTGATTTAGAGCCTCCCTTGCATGACTAGAGATTCATTTCCAAAGGAGGAATAGAGAGCTTACCTTTCTTTCTTTTTATTAGCAGTCAAACCATCCTCCACCTTTCTTGCCTCAACAATTCAATCCCCAGAAGAAACTGAATAGTGAAACTGAGGAGAATTAGAAATAAAAAAATTCTCCCTAGGAGAGCCTATAGACAACTGGCCCCCAATAGGACTAGGAAGAGCATCTGACATAGGGGCAGGGGTAGGAGAGAGCTCAGGGTCCTAACCAGAAATCTGGACTTCCTCCACTACCACTAGCACTGAATGATCGTCAATAGGGAGATCATCTATAGGGGGAGAGCCATCCATAGGTTCCAGGGGTGTATCCATGGACTCAACCACCATAAAGTGCTCAGAAGAGGCCCCTAACCACTAGGAAAGTGGTCACCTTGATTTGGTCTTCACAACAACACAACGAGCAGCAATGTGACCTGTCATATGGCATTTTCTATAGCAAAAAGGGATACCTTCATAACCAACATTTAGGTCCAGGAACCCCTCAAGGATTCCAAACAGATACTTCCTAGACCCAATCAGGTTTAAAGGATTTAAATGATCATAAGATTTTTTCACCTTCTTCTAAACCTCTCCTCTCTTGGATTTTTCATGATATCATTTTTTTCTTTTGATATCCCACTTTTCTCTCTAATAGCTTCAACTTCATTTCTCACTTTCTTCTTGATAGTGGATTACTTAACTTCCAAGTGAGATTTTTTCTCCTCAAATGTGCAAAATATTTCCTTGTAAAAATCAATAAGTGTTTTACAAATATGATCAAAATAACCTTCAAGTAGATAACCTTCAACGTAAAGTAATATAGGTATGATTCAAGATCTTCTTGGTTCAAATGACTCTTCACAATATGCATCAGTTTCAACCATGAAACACATTGCATATGTATACTTCTCTGTAATCTATCTTAAAATTCTTGGTATGCTCTACATCTTATTTCGGAAGTCTATAAATAATCCCCATGATTACATTTTACTTATTTCTGCTTCTGCACCCTTTACATTCTTTTGATATAAACTCAAATGGGTGTATCCATTTGCCACAAGACATTACCATAATCTAGAAAGAAATCCATAAAACATAAGAATATGTGCATAATTAATGAACCCTATTGAAATATCTAATTCTTATCCTTCTTGATGTTCTTCAAGCCCTCCAATTTCCTCTCTCTTAGTATCTTAAAAACATCTATTTATGTGTTCTCCTTCAACACTTTTTATGCACTATATATACTTCTTGTTGATATTGATCCCATTATTTTATTATTGTAGACCGTATATTCCAAAGTCATTGATCAAACTTTTGCATCAGTACTTAATGTTATAAAAAATCATCACCCTCGTGTCTCACTAAGATTCAAAATGTTATTTTACTCAATCCTTCTTTCTTGTTCTAAGAATACTCAATCCACCCCTTTCATTGAATATTATCACCTCCTCTAAAACTTATTTGGTGATTTTGTATGGTTTATCTCCCAATGATAAGAAATTATAATATTTTTTCTTAGAGTGATTCTTATCCACTCCACTACTTCAAATGTATGAAAATCAAGAATGTGCACAAGCTTAATTTCTTTCACATGCATAAATGCATTCTATAGTTTATAATTCTTACAAGTAGTATAGTGCTTACTTATCTCCTTCCCCTATTAAGAATGAAAAATGTGTTGCATCTGGCCTCAAGGATTAGGTTGAATACTTTGAAAATAAAATAGTACTCTAAAACATTTTTCAATTGTTACCTTTCAATGAAAAAGTACTAGGTTGTTGTCGGCTTTATGAATGAGGGCCTATTTGTTGTGCTTACTAGAAATATTAGGGTGAAGAAAGCTATTTAGAAGTGGAAGGAGGATTAAATGAATAAAAAATATGGGGAGGATAATGAAGACTAGAACAACTCCCTTAGTAGTGTTTCAAAAGGATGCCAGGATAAGATTAATAGATTCAAAGAAAGTTAGGCATTATCCTTTTGATAATTTATGTTATATTTCTTTATTTTAGTTTAATGGCTTGCTTAAAATTAAGTGGTATAGTATGGTTATCATAATATGTTAAGTTTCTTCTAAACTTTGGAAACCTTGTATTGGTGTGGCATGTTATTATTATAGTAGCTCTAGAATTTTAAACTCTTGAACAATATGGTTATGATTTATTGTGGGTCATTATTTAATTTAATAGCAGTGTAGGAGGTCCATGTTGATGGCTCTTAATGCTTTTGATTAATTTTGTAGGTATATGTTATTTGGCTTCCTCTCAGTTTCAATGGTCCTAATTAAGGGTTTTGGTGCTTTCATATTTTTTAATGAGATTAGGATCTTCTCCCTATTGACTTCATAAATAATAAAATTTCTCAACTTCAAAAAAATGTCACTTTATTATTTTTTAAATATATAAATCATTACCTTAGTACCTTTTAAATAGAAAAGGAAGCAATCTTTAATAAATATATACTCCTATGTTATAATTTTACAAGATAATTTTCTCCATAAAAAATAACATTCAAGTTTGAATATTACATTATTAATTCTTTAAAAAGGTGAAATTTTTTCTATATTAGTGTATTTTTAATAGTGAGAGAAATACTCACCACTTCACCAAAAATGGTGTCATTATGTCATTGTAAGGCCTTAGTTATCCCCAAAGCTAAGATAAAATTTTGAAGAGTAAACTCAAGGTAAATGTTCATTTCAATTTTCTTTATCATATTCACATAAAGTTCATATTTATTCACTTATTAGACATGATATAGAACTATTTTAAACTCAATATATTAAGCATTCTTGTCTAATATTTTTTAATATGATATTTACTCAAAAAAATTCAGAAATACTACCAAGTATTAAACTCAAATGAATTTTTAGCATAGGTCAAACTAAAAGACAAAATGTACAAAAGAGTTATCTTTCGATCTGACTTGCAACCATACAATTTTGTTTTCATGTCATTTCCTTTATATAACCATTTCTTTCCTTTCTACTTCTAGGTTCATCCCTTACCCCATGCATAAAGAAACAATCTTGTGTAGTCTTTTTCATAAGAACCATGTAGAACAAAAAAAAATCTCAATATCAAGAGAATGAATAAGATAGTTAATATCACTTCCTTTTGATATGTATATGAAAATCTTCACCTTCATCCAAAAATATTTAACATCTATGTGAGAAAACTCTAAACACGCCTATCCTCTTCACAAGATTCTAAATGTTTCCGCATGGAGAGTTACCCTTCTAAAGAAAATTCCATGTGTCCCCATCAAATGGTAATGGATGTGAGGCATAGCCAATCTTCTTCATAATTTTAAACTTCATTAAAACTAAAAAGGGAACTAGAAAAAATATGAAACCTAAATGATAATTTGAAAAGTGAACTTCAAAGTATACCCAAGCCAAATATGCATACCTAAAACATACAAAACCTTAAACAAAGAGAAAGAAAATTAACAAATAAATAAAATCTACATGTATAATTGAACAAAACAAGGTATATCCTATTCACCATTACATATTATACATGCTACGACACAATAGGAAGAATTATTTAAAGATAAAATATTTCAATAATTGATGATAATGGTGCAAGAATTTTATTGATATTTTTCCTCTAGTTCTATAGCATCAAATTTTTATCAACTATGGTCCATTATTAAGATGTAAAAGCTCAAGGATATTTGAATAAAAATAATTACATATAAAGAAAATGAAAACTCTCATGAGACAAGAAATACAATCTAGAACATTCGTTAAAATAAATCTCAATAGGGTAACATTTGCAGCTTTTGGATATGGTTGTCTAGGAGTTTTTTACATCATTCTTTTGGCTCGCCTTATTTGGCCCATCATCAAGATGCAATATTTTTATGGAGAAGAAAATGAATCTCCATCTTAATATGGCTTTTGAGGATGCTCCTCTTTACTTATCATCATTTGTATCCAACATATAAAGAGTTATTTGTTTATCATGTATATTTATATGTTTGTATGTATAGATGAATGAATTAAAGAGTGAATCCACACACTTATATATGTATAAATATAGATATGTGTCAATTTACACTAAATGCATATGTACTTACACACACACACACACACACACACACACACACACACACACACACACACACACACACACACACACACAAGTATTAGTATCTCAATAAATAAAAGTAACATAAACACGTGCATGTGCACACCCGCACATGCACACCCACATGCACGCACACGTGCACACACACATATAATGTAATCATAAAATCATAATAAGGATGGAGCTTGCATTCTTTGACAATATGAAACACTTTATACAAGAGTGAAGATATTTTGAATTCCTTCCATTCTTCAATTGTGTCAACACCCAAGTTGATATATTCAAGAATCCAAGTCATGGTAGGAGGGAGGCTTGGTTCACCAAAAAAGTTTCATTTCTACTACTATGGCCTAAAATAGGATAATTTTATTTTTGTATCCAAACCTGGTAAATTTTAGCATTACTTAACATCTTAATAGCACCCTTCAATTCCACTTACTTATAATCATTGTAGGAACAACATTCTAAATCCCCTATATAAGGGGCACTAGTAATCATGAGATAACTCTAACAACATCCCATACAAACCACTTTGCCACTTGAAAATGTGTCATCTATTGTTACTTCATTTTACTTTAAATCTAGGTTGTTGAATAATAATTCATTGATATAACATGAACTATGAATCATATGATAGTTAGTACTAAAAATAGAAAGGAAACATTTTCCCACATTATCTCTATTTAAAAATCTATATATAAAGTGTGGAAACATTTTCAAATATAATATGTAACCATTTCAAGGATCTCAACTATTGCTTTTGTAAAGTTATTGGAGACATACAATGAAAATATGAATATCACAATTTAATATAGATACAATTTTTGAATGATTTCTTTATTATCCATATTTTTTTCCTTTCAATTCATTGTAGAGGTTCACCAATTGAAAAATCATTCAAGATGAGAAAACTCTAATTGAAGTGATTGATATCGATCACAAGTAGAATGTCTTGTATACTACTTTAAACTCTTCTTTATACTATTCTAAATGTGAGGTATTTAAGTACCATATAGAAAAAATCTTATTCAGATTAAACTAATCTTGCATAAAGTATTGAAAATTAATAAATTTGTATGCATTGTTTTCATGGTGACTTAACAAAAACAAAAAGAGAAAAACCTTCAATTCACACACTACAAATTTTGGAAGTTACATTGATTCTAACATTTCAACAACATAGAATATTTCCTCACCTCTTTCTCTCTGAGGAACAACTGATATAGGATAGGCATTGCATTCAATTTAATTTATGCTTAATTTATTGCATTCATCTAACAAAATGTGCCTTATTTACTGATCAATGTTGTGATCTAAATAAGTGCCCTGTTGTAGCAATGGTTTCTTTTTAATTTAGAACTTAATTATATTTGTAGTTTTAATTTTAAATATAACTTAAGAATTGTAGGTTAAAGTTAATAGAGTAGTTTTTAGATTTTTTTTAATTTTTTGTTTTATTTATAGTTGAAAATAATTTGGAAAAAGAATTGATAAATAATTGATCTTTATTGTATGAAATTTATTTTTAATATATTTAACATTGTATAAGATGGAAATTAAATTAGACCCAAACTAATATTGGAAATCTTGAAAATATTGTGGTAGTAGAATGTTTGTAAAACAAAATCGTTAAACAAGAAATAATAGGGTATCTACAAAAATAGCTCAAAAATCCAAAAATAGTGTACATATATGACTAGGCCATTTCAAGCAATGATATTGCAAATTAATAGTTTCTTTTATTTGAAAAGTTAACATATATGAATTTGAGATTTGTATAAATCGTGGTTATTTTGAAAATCCAAAAAGTGTTTATCATTTGTTTAAATTAATTAACTAATTGAACACAAGAAAATGCAATAGCATTGATTATAGCAAGTACAATAAAAACTTGCAATCACTACTTTTCTTCCTAGTTTCCTCACTTTGGAAACTACTCATGAACATTAATGTCCTATGCATAAGTCTTCTTCACATATAGAAGCATTTGTAGGATCATAAAGAAAATGAACAATATACCATGTCCATATAATTTGGAGAGGAAAAATGTTTATTTTTCATAGTAAATTCAACACAACAATAAAAAAAAAATTGTCTTAAAAGTTATAAACTAATCACATCCATCACTTCTCATTTATTTTGTTTTGCAATAAATAAACTCCATTGGCTTGATTTCTAGCTCAAAAACCTATATTATTGGCTAGATATGGACCTTATGTAATGGGATATAAAAGCTTCAAAAGTCCCTTAGGCAATCAAAGACACATGTCTTCCGCAATCTTGGTTTCTTTATCATCAGTTATCCTCAATTTTATCACAAAATATATCTAGTCATTTTACACTAAAGATCAAGAAAACTCAAGTCGCAATGACCAGCATAGAAAATAAATCTAGAACATTAATCATCTCATAATAGATTTTATGCATTTTTCTAGTTTGATACAAAGCGAGAGTTAGATAGTGAATGTTCAACCATAAATTATTCATACAACTTTATGTTTTATACATGTGTTATGTATAGCAGTTGACATAATTGTACAATACTATTGGTACAATTATTAATGTAAACATAATTAATATGTGTTAATAATTAAGAATGTATTATAGCTTTTTTAATAAGAATATATTAAAAATGTAATCGATACATGTTGCTCCAGTAAAATATTTTAGCCCTAAAATGATACAACTTAACACCATAATAAATTTGAAAATGCTATTAATTACATCACTATATTATCACATTCTTTAAAAAAATTTAATATATGTTCAATATTATTAGATTCAATATTCATCTATATAGACTAATATATATTCATATCTATGACTTTTAGTAAATAAAGCTTAAAATATATATCTAAAATCATAGAACATTAAAAAAATATAATGAAATTGTCGTATTCTAGGAGGTTCATTCTAAGGATATGCGCACTCCTTCCCCCATTGACTAATGCGAATAAATATTACCTAACACAAGTTCTGTCAATCCAAAACTTTGAAAAGCTTTAGTGTTTAGTAAAAAAACAAAAAATACTGTAATTTGTAGCCGCCCAATTTATTTAAATTCTCACATAAGTATAATTATGATACAATTATTGAACTAAGCTCTTTGGGGTTTTTCTTGGCCCTTGCGCTTCGCATGCATATACGTCACAACTAATGCCGTGCTCAGTACTGCACAATGGCATTGTTACTGACGCAAGGGCCGACGTCCGCAGAGTCTTATGGAGCGAACACGTGGATCATTGTTAATTCTACCATCTTCCTAACCTCGGCGACCTTGTTTTTCTTATATATATCTGCAGTCCCCTGCCAAAATATGAAACACAAGAAAACATTATTATCAACATTGGTGGAGTGTGTAATACAACATGGAGCAAGTGAAAGTGAAAGTGCTGGGCGCAGAGATAAGTCCATTCGCCATGCGCGTCTTAATCGCCCTCGAAGAGAAAGGCGTGAAATATGAATACCAAGAAGAGGATCTGGAGTCCAATAAGAGTGAATTCCTCCTGCAAATGAATCCGGTGTACAAGAAAGTACCTGTTCTCATCCACAATGGAAAGCCTATATGCGAATCTCTCATTATTCTTCAATATATTGACGAGACCTGGGGCTCGGAAAAGCATTTGCCGTATGACCGTGCCCTTGCCCGCTTCTGGGCTGACTTCGCTGACAAGAAGGCAATGGTTACTTCATTCTCGTTGACAAAACCATTTTTATTAAATCGGCGCCTTTTCGATTAGCTGGGGATTGAAAAAGTATTAAGAAATGTGTGTTGTGTTCTTTTGCAGTTTCTGGAGTCGGCGATTCGTATTGTTAAATCGAAGGATGAGGCTCAGGAGGATGCCAAGCGTGACATGCTGGAGAACCTCCGATTTTTGGAAGGTGCGTTGAAAGATATGTCGGCGGGAGGATCGCTGCCCTTCTTCGCGGGAAAGGAGATTGGGTTCCTGGATATCGCCTTCATTCCCTTGTATGCTTCTTGGTTTCACGCTTTTAAGACTATTGGGAATTTCAAGACAGCGTTTGATACTGAATATCCGTTGCTTGATGCATGGGTGAAGAGATGTATGAAGAGGGACAGCGTCAAGAAAATTCTTCCCTCGCCTGATAAGATTCTCGATAGGGCCTTACAAATCAGGAAGAAATTTGTGGTAGATTAACTGATGTTGCAGTGGACTGCATTTAACAAGTTATTAAAGGGAATATTTTGTGTAAGAGGATCTAAATTTAATCTCTTTTTCCCTAGTTTCTATGTCTGGATTCTGAGTTCCAATGACGAATTTTCTTTCAACTGGTTTCTATGATGCCTCTCACCCTAATTGCTCTCACCATATTTAAGGATTGCAGAATTATACTAACGCTTGCACTGAGAACAGGCGCAAGGGTATAGCTGATTGTTGCATGCAATTATTTTAAAAATGTGTCGTCCTTGTGATAGGAAGATATTTTGAGAAAATAATTGATGTTTTTAAAATGCTCCCTAAGGACAAATAACTGAAACTGGAAAACACTCATGAAAATCAGAATATATCAACACATATCTGGAAAGCAACAAAAATAGGTTCCAAATTATTTTTGTGTCATAAGGTTAGAGAGAGCAGGATGGCACATGCACTCGCAAGAAGAAAACAACATAGGCAATACTTGTAGCGTGAGAAGATAGATATTGAAGTGAATCAAATGGTACATTTGATTTTCTAGTGGCATAGCACACAGAACCAGATGTTAAAGAAAAGAGTATAGAAACAGATATTACATTTTATCAGATTTATAAGCATTTCCATTAGAGTGGCACCAAAAGTACATTAGATATTTCAGCTGCAATACAACGGAGCCCAAAATTGCATTAGATATTTTGTCGGGCTCCGTTGTATTGCTCAAAATAGATTATTGACCTTAGAGCATATCATTAACAGAGAAATTAATTCTACTGTCAAAAATAGATTATTAACAGAGGAATTGATCGTTAATAGAGGAACAACACTCAAATTATTGACAGAAAAATATAACAATCAATTTGAATGCACAAATTTACCTCAACACAAATGCTGATGCATCTGGCTGTTGCAGAAAAAAATTGAAAACTTTTTAGACAGATCCAAATTTTTCAATCCACAACTCCTGTGCGCACTGTTGTTGCTCTAGTTGGAACTGAGTCAAGGTCCACAGAGATCCACCGCCACCAAGGGAAAATAAGCGCATAAATGTTTCAGCTGCGGTAATAAAAGAAATAAAAAGGGGTTACAATGGAAACGAAATATGAGGGTTTGATATCTTGCATAACCAAGATAATAGAACAGAGCAATGGATAAATCAGTATTCAAAAATCTGTACTCACCCACATTATAGAGTAAACAAACAAGGTTGCATGCTTAAATACATAATAGAGTAAGAGCTCTTTAAAATGACTTAATCCAGGTACCTCAGATATTAACACTACCCTGTATCTAATCTATTTCTACCAACATTTACACAACTAGAAGAAGTCATAGATATAAATATATACTCGCTACCCTTTATCTAATCTTTTTCTACCAGCATTTACACGACTCTTCTCATATTTTGTCCTTCTCCATTAAAAAAAAGTTAGTCATGTATAGGTCTGGTGGAATTATCATAGACTCTAAAACAACCATCACTTAATCAGAGCAGAGTGGTTATAACTTAATGGAATCTATAGTTAACCTTCCACAGGTCGATGGCTCTACTATTGGATTGAACCTCTGCTATACACACAAACTTTAGGTTTTCCAACATGAGAGGGAATGAGTAATCTTGGATTGAACCTCTGCTATACGTACAAACTTTAGGTTAAAACTGCATGAACATGGTGTATGGCTTGGAGCTACCCACAGATCAAATAAAATATATTCATAATCTTGAAGTAATCTGTGAAACCTTACAACCACATTCATCAAGGTTATTACATGGTACCTGATTTAATGGGCTAATTAATTGAGGATATGTAGCTATTTACTAAAGTCTAAAAGCCCTGAACTAATGAGGCTTTAAAAGTGTTAATTATTTAACCCTCTCAAACAGTAAAATAAATTAATCATACCAAAATGGGAAAAAACTTTCCAAGAACCTTTGTCTTGTTTATTAAACAGATGGTAAATTGAAACTTACAAAAATAACAATGATTAATGATTATATATATGCAACAAACTATAAATGAAAATTGAATAAAACACTTAGCATAAACCAGAAGATTGCTAAAGTTTAATCTGTTTTAGAATTTGTTGATTTGATCCATGACCGTCACAAACCATAGAATTGTTTATATGGTATGCTGGAGAGTGATAGTTTATTGCTAGTACATTTTAATGCCACACTAACATTTTGAGACTAATCCATTACTCTGTCATGGAAATATCCTTCTATTTTAGACTTCAAACGTAACGCCATTCAAAGTATTGATCCTTGCAAATATAATACTAATTTTTTCATGACCTAAAGTGGTACATTGAGGATGAATCTATAGAAAGTGGAATGAGTTTTGAAAAAGTGGAAGATTGTTTAGCTATAAATCCCAATATTCACCAAGGGATAGGTGTTTACCCAATTTTAAGGGTGTTCAGAGAATATCAGTTACAATTCCATGCTCACACACAGACAATAGAAATGCCAATGTTCAATTCAATTCAAAGAATAAATGCCTGTTCAAATTAGGGGAAAAAATCCTTATTTTGTAACAAATTTATAGAAACCTTGAAACTTGATAGTTCAAACCCTCAATACAAGATCCAGCACCACCTACAGCAGATGCTCCATCACCAACAACACTATATAAATAAACCTGTAGTGGCTCAAGAAGCAAGTTTAGCATTCAGCATCATTGGTTCCATTATCTATATAAAGTAGATCCAGAGCCAGAACCGACCCTTTCAGTTTACCCATCAGAGACAGAGTACTGGTCAGGGGCAATAGATACATGGGTAGTAGACATAGAGGCATTTTCGGTTGGCCTAAGCAGTCTCATGTCCTGGGAGGAGAAAGGATATGCTAAGGAGCAATGTATATTCTAGTTGTAATAGATAGATAGAGAGACCCGGTAGCAGAGAGAATAAGCAGAGACAAATCATAAAATAAAATAAACCTAAGATTATACTAAAAAAATTGTACACGGAGAGTCATTCATTCAGAAACCCTATTTAATTTTATAATATATTTATAAGGTCATTTTGACAAGCATACTTACATTTCATGGACGCTTTCTTTTTCAACCTGTGAAACCCTAATGCTGCCGCCTCCTTTCTCTTCCAAATTTCACTGTTGTGCTGATTCAATATCATTCGACCCGTTCTTAGCTGGACTCCATTGAAAAAGACTCAATGTCGATGAAGAAATCATTCTTATAAATATAAGAGGGCAAATCCAAAGAAATAATTCTTAGAAATATAGGAGGGAAAATCCAAAGCACAGAGGCATGAAGACACCAGTTGCCCCGTAAAACAGGCTGATCAAAATATCTAATAGAATGATTTCTGGTCACCATGATTTCTAATCTTGCCGTTGATAACTCCATTTCCATGGTATCTCCTATGGCGCTGCACTTCATCGGTGAGTTCAGACGATGTGTTTCGTATGTTAAGATGCCCGTGAGATGAGGACTAAACCATGAAATGTTGAATAGTTATCTCTAATAAAGTTAATTTTGTTATTCTCGTAATTCGAGACAATTTAAAATTAACTTTGAAGGTATTTTAAAGACAAAATTAATTTTTTTATCCTTAATTAACGTCTTAAATCCATGTATTGTGTATAGTATATATTGAGGTCAAAAGATGAGGGTGAGGAGCAGGCCAAGCGTGACATGCTGGATAATTTCAAATTGTTAGAAGGCGCTTTGAAAGAAATGTTAGCAGGAGGATCACTGCCTTTCTTCAGTGGAGAGGAGTTTGGGTTGCTGGACATCGCCTTCATTCCCTATGCTTGTTGTTTTCATACGTATGAGACTACTGGGAATTTTAAGATACCGTTTGAGACTGAATATCCGTTGCTTGATACATGGGTGAAGAGATGTATGGAGAGGGAAAGCGTGAAGAAAATTCTTCCCTCCTCTGATCGGATTCTTGAAGTGGGCCTCAAGATGAGAAAGAGATTTATGGTAGATTAAATTGCTTGTCCTTAATGCGAAGGAGGCTGTATTTGTTAAGTTGTATGAGAAAGAGATTTATGGAAGATTAAATTGCTTGTCCTTAATGCGAAGGAGGTTGCATTTGTTAAGTTGTATAAGTGCATAGCTTGTGTCAGAGCAATAAGACACTTAAATTCCAAGATAATTTTTAAAGACGCCCCGAGCCTATTTGGCAACAAGCAGAATAAGCATATGTAAATTTTTAAAATTTTGAATTCTTTGTTTGGATGCACTAAATCAGCGTTGGAATACGAATTAAAATAGGAATACATATTATAATTTTGGTCTAAAAATGAGAATTTGTAATTCCACCCAAATAGGTGTTATTGGAAAACGTATTCCTATTCCAGTTTTATTTATTTTAGAAAACATAAATTTTGGGGTTCGGGAATTCTCCATCAAATATTGGCTGAACCAAACACAGAATAGGATACGTAGCCCCATTTTCTATTCCAGAATAGCTATTCCTATTCCCACAGCCAAACATGGCCTAAATTAACGTATGAATTTTTGGTGTTATGTTAATATTATTTTATTTGGAAGCATAGGATTACGTTGATATCTTGAACAATGAAGTGTCATCTAAAAGGTTTTGTTTTCTGGTTATTGTACTTGCCTTAGGCAATGCATTATTGTACTAATTTAGTAATTGTACAAACTGAATACAATAATGATTTTTGAATAATTAAAATATTTCTAAAGTTTTTTTATTCATTTGCAAATTTCATATTTCATACAAATTATATGATTGGCTAAACTCATTTTGTGTTATAGGAGAACTTTTTTCAGAGGTTCTCCACAATGCAATATTTTCGGCCAAATTCAAGGTAAAATAGGAGTTACATGGTACTTGCTATGCTAAATAGTTGCATAAGTTTTAGTTTTTGGTTAATGAAATTTAACACAAAATCAAATATAAGTACAAATGTTTGAAATTCGTTTTATATTTACAACTATATGTGAGATATTTTATTTATTCATTTATAATTATACTTGAAAACTTAAGAGTTATAATTTTTTTTCACTTTTCACAATAATTGTGTACTTATATACTATTTGAATTATATTAAATTAAATTTATTATAATTTATATAAAATAATTTATATTTGTATTTGATACTTACAAATACAATTAATAATAACAACAAGAGCTATGGGAGAGCTTGAGTCCCTACCTTGTGCAAGGGTGAGAAGGCACGAAATGCATGCAATAGTTAATTTAACAACACATTCCACTATAGATTATTAAATTTTATAAGATTATACGATTACCAATATGAATAAATTCTCTTGATTTATATCATGGAACTATATTGAAAAATATGAAATCAAAAAAATAAAAATTATAAATATAATGAAAAAATTGTATAAATATTAAAAATAATGTTTTAGACATAAAAGTTCTAGAAAATTACACCATAAATATTTTACAAAGTAACTAAAATGACAATTATTTAAAATCAAACTCTATATTTAATTGTATTAGTCATATGTATGACAATTTATGTTGTTAATAACTTGTATACATTGGAAATTTGTGGTTGGCTGAATTTAGTATGCATCATAGATTTCATGCATTATAACTAAGTAATGAAATGCCTCCTTGACTATAGCATGTCAATCAAAATCGATTTAAATAGCAAAGAGTGAAAAATGGAGAGTTGTTTCAAAATTTAGAGTATTTCATAGAGTCTGAGAGATATGTTATAGGGTTTTTAGCAGTATATAGAACAGATTTGGAATAGCTTCATGTTGCGAGTACAATGTTTAGATGTGAAATACAACATGACATAAATACATTGAAGTTGTGAAATATTTTTGAGTTACTAACTTTTGTAGTGTCAAAAATAAACAACAGTTTCAAAAATTTGAGTAGATGCTTTTTGTAATGTTTGTTGATGGTATTGGCACTGGTCTGAAATTATTGTAACATGTTGAATGTCAGGTCTACAAATTTAGAAGAATTTTAAGTTAGTAATTTTTCTTTAGCGGAATGCACAAAGCAAATATAGAAATAGAAAGAAAAGAAGACAATTCTTTTACTTTTGGAAGTGTTGTTGATTGTTGCAAAATTGTTGCATAAGAGTTGGATGTTTTTATGTGCTCTATAATGTCAGTGCAACAGGTTATTTGTTATAAGTAGTAGCTTTTGACATTGGAACTTGTTCAATTTATAATTGATAAAATGCATGTTGTAGTAGCTTAGAGTAGTGGGCTCATTTATGATAGCTACGATTGCATTGTTCATGGTGATGATGAAAGTTTCATGCAGCTCAAACTGTCACATGAGATAGATTGTGTTTGACATGTCCTGTGTATATTCTTCAAATGGTATTGTTGTTAGCTCTGGAAAATACTACTGTAGAAGTGTTTCGTACAAATTGCATTCAAGGAGCTTGTCTTCAATTTCAAGTATGCATTGTAGGTAAGGTTTGTATGTAAATATTGTGGTCTGTCCACATTTGGTGTAGTGAGTGCTTGTTTTGTTCATAGGATCTGTTTGAGAAAAAACTTGTTGGCAAACATTGCATAGAGCGTGGTATGGTGACAAATGCACATTCTTTAGCCTTAGAATTCATGTTGCCTTTTGTTGCAAAGAAAATAATTACTGTAAGTTAGATTCAGAAGATCAGTTACAGAATTACAATATTGATTTGAGTATGAGTTGGAGAAGGTTGTGTTTTTGTTACCTGTATGTTTGTTGAGAAGAATGCTTCGAGTGATTTTGTCGTTGAGTCGTCATGCAAAATGTCTATGAAAGTAGATTGGCATGATCGAATGATTTTTGATCCTCTTGAACCTTGGTGGAGCATATTCCTCAGGAGTAAGACCAATGGCTTAGGGAGTGTTGAGGATGCAAAGATTTTCTACAGAGTGTTGTATGGGCCAGCGTGTGCCTTTGCAACTATGAGCTATATGAAGCATAAATATAGATGTTAGATCTACTATGTGTTTTAAGATTGTTTTCTGTAAGCTTTAAAGAAATGTGGCTTTTGTTTAAGAAGAGTTACTTACAGTAGCTATGTCCAAAAGCAATGGTCCATCTCTAATTTGTAGTCTAAGTTCATCTGCCTCTTGAATGTGGGATGCTATAAGGACACCTAAGCTTCCGATTGGATATGTGCTTTGTGAGTGGATGAGCTGTGATATTCTTGTATCGGGTGTTAGCCTTTGTTGTTTGCAAACTAGTGGAATTGTGTGTATTTTTGTTTCAAAGGTTAGCTGCAAGTAGTATTCAGCATCACCCCTTTCAAATTGGCATTTTTTCCTAATTCAAAACTTTTCCAAGTGGACACTTGCTCGAGGTTGCAGTGACGGTAGTAGTTTTTCTATAATTAGTCTATTTGTTATATTTTTTGTTATAGTCACCTGTCCTTGACTATCAATGAGGTCGAGATGTGCAATTGATGTTTTCTTATCAGCGCTTGAGTTGCTCTTGCATGCTAGTCCATATGTGACTAGAACATCACCTTCAAAAGCATCTGTTGATTATGTTTTTACTATCTCAAGTATGGTGGATGGCTGAGATGTTTCAATCTTTGGTCTGTAATGAATGAAACTAGGTTAGCTTAGAGAAAAAAAAGGTGTTAGAGTTGTAAGTATTGTAAGTAGAAATTGAGCTGTCAAGTTTAGAGTACCTTTTTGCAGCATGTTCATTGTTTATTGAGGTGATGTCGTGGGCATGCACTTTGTCTTCTGCCTTAGCGTTTGTAGTAGCCATGTTCTGAAAATAATATTGTCAGTTGAATTTTGTGGATGCATATTGATTTGATCTAGTAATATGCAAATGAATTTGTGCTTGTAGGACAGTTTGTTTGAAATATTTGCAAAAAAGTTAACAAGCAAGTTTTGTAGGATTAACTGATTGAGAGGTAGATTACAGAGTTGTTTGTTATACCTAAATGCATAGTGCTATTGCAAAATGGTATGTCCAATAGGTATCTAGTGTAGTGGATATAGGTGTTGCATTATCAATATTGCATATCCAAAAGTGGTCAACCATGGTTGATGCATGTGTTGTTGGCTTATTGACAAGAAAGTGTAGGTTTTGTTGTTGCATAAAATGCATCAAAATTGTCTTTCATTTTGTTGAACTGAGCATGTCAATGTTGAAATCTCCTACAATGATGAGTTTTGAATTTTGTGGTAGTGAACTTGTAATATTTTCAATAAGGTTGAAGAGTTGTACAATAGGTGCATTTGGTCTCAAATACAGATTTGTGATGTGTAAGGGAGTTTGGAAATGGATGATGTCAATTTTTGTTGATTCCAAGTGGTTTGTTGCAAAGGTTTCTAGGTTATTCAGTATGTTATCTTTTGCCCAAAATGTTAGCAAACCACGGATATGAAAGAAAGGGTGGCAATTGAAACTATTGTTTAACGATCTGATATTGTCAATGTTTCTCATCTTTGTTTCTTGTAGGCACAATACAGTTGCATCAAGTAATGCATGATCATGAGCTATGTCATGTTCATGTGAGAGTAAACTATGTGTATTCAAGGAGCATATGATATGTTGACTTGGTAGGATAGTTGGAAGGCTATATTGTAGTGTCCATTATGTTGTTGTTTGAAGTCGTTGGATTTCATTTTTAACTTTTTCTAAGACTTTGAAATTGGCATGATGTGATTTTTGTATTAGGTACAATGATTCAATTTGACGAACATGTGACAAAGTAGTGTATGTTAGTCCATGTTGGTACACTCTAGTTGGGTCAAAGGCGAGTGCATCCATTATTAGTCCTTATGCTCTGTGTATGGTTCTTGCAGATGCTAGCTATATAGGAAATTGTGACCATGTTATTATTCTTGTAATTGTTTTTACTCTTTTGGCAATTCTTAATATTGGTGTCCAGCTGAGGGGAATAACATTTTTGTATAGGCTTTGCATTCATTGTCGACAAGATTTTCCTATTGCAAGATCATTGAATTGTATCCAAACAATGTCTTATTCCATCAGCACCATTCACTAGACCATCTTCTGTATCAAGATTGTTTGCTATGAGCTCTACCAATATTCCTGGTTTGGCAAAGATTGTTGATGGGAGCGATGTCTTTTTATTGTGGTATTCATGGAAGTCAAGTGGTGTGTCTTTTGTGTCGATTGCTTGAAGGACGTATAATGTAGTGTGTAAAAAGTTTAACATGTTTTGGTTTTGTTGGTTGACAGATGACTTTCTTTGAAATAAATGTGGTAAGGTTGGATCATTGGGAGGGGTCTCATGGGACATTCTATTCATGTACAAAATGTCTTCATTTGTTTGTATAGAGGTTCTAGTTCGGTTAAGTATTGAGATGAACTGTTGATATGTTTGTCTTACGACTACTTTAAGTTCAAAGTATTTCACTGATTCAGTCCAAAATGTGTATGGAATTTGATCATTATGCAATACATGTGAGTCAAATATCCAGTTGTCACAAACAGGTTGTGCTTGGTATAAGTCACCACAAAATATGATGTCTACATTTTCGAATGGTTTTTTTGGTGTGTGTTTTATTTTCTGTAGTTGTCAGTCAATGTTGTACAACATTGTGGAACCCAACAAGGAGATTTCGTCAATTAGGACTTGTACCTATTCAAACTTTTTGCTTAAGTTATCGAGTGTGTTTGAATTATGGGGCAATATTCTAGAGGAATTGCAAGGTAGGCAGAAAATGGAATGTGCAGTGGTACCTCCTATGTTAAATGCAGCTTTATCTGTTGAGGCAACTATGATGCCTTTGGGTTTAAGTGGGTCTCTATCTAATTGTTTCTTATATAGATGAATCATGGCTTGGTATAGTACTTTTTCTGTAAATGTCTTCCTTGTTCCAACTCCACCTGTCAAGAATAAGTACAAAGGCATATGTGGTGCGAGTCTCTTGGTCATGACCATATCTTTTACTATTGCCTGTTGTTTTTTGTTCAATTGTTGTCAAAAGTTGAAGTATTCATTGTTATTAAGCAAAAATGGATGGGGTAATTCTTAGTATGGTGCCTTTGGAACAATGTCTATGCATTTTTGCTTGTTTGGTTGCATGATATTGCCAAGAATGTCATAGTTCTCGAGTTGAGTTTGTTGTTCTAGCTCACTAGTTTCATGTTGGAAGATTGTTTGTAGATGGTTCTTAGTGTCTGTTTCTATGGAAGCTTTGTCTATGTTTCCCCATTGATAATCAATCTATTCAGTGAAAATTTTGTCCATTTTCTCTAATTATGTTTTATGTGTGTTGAATGCTTCACTCCATGAGCTATGGTTAGCTAAAAGTGTTTGCTCACTTATCCTGAAAGGTAGGTACAACATCATTTTCTCTCTACACTAGTTCTCTTGATCAACATGTGGATTGTATCTAACATAGTGTATGATCTGTGGTCTATGCCTTTTTTGGAGCTTTGTTCCACTACAATAGTAGAATGCACAATACTCTGCAAGTGATAGGTTTTTTAATGCTTTTGGTCTCTCTATGTATTTGTCAATTGCAGATGCACATATTATGTTTTCTAAGTTATCTGCCTCTTTTGCTAGCAACTTTGGACTTTTTAACATGAAGACTCTACTCTCAAATGGTGAGGTGTTAATGAAGATAGTTTTCCTTGATGATTTGCACAAAGGAAATGACAACACAATGTGTATAGCTTGTCAACTTGACATTTGTTGGTAGTTTAGCAATGCATTGCCTAGTTTTCTTATAAATTGGACCTTGTCATCATAAGCATATGCATTATTTTCGCAATTGAGAAAATGCAGTGGACATTGTCTTGTCTTGCTTTATCATATGAACAATAGTAAGAGGCTGCAACATATGCATCCAATATAAACTGTGTATGTGTTTGCATACCATAATTTTGGAACATGTATTGCAAATGCATTTGTCCAAATGTCACTTGGTTGTCTTTTTAACAAAAGCACTTTCTTTGTCAATGCAAATTGTAGCATTTTAATGTTACAATAATGTTCATTAAAGTTGAATTCATCTAAGAAGTTGTCAAATGTAGTTTCCATTTAAAAGTGTATATTTTCTAGTTGTTTGAAGAGTGTCTTTGCCTTTTCTTTCATTACATTGTTGATTATTGCAAGGGGTTCTAAGATCATTGTTCTTCTCATTGGGGGGAGTGGGTAGTTGAACCGACAAGTTGATGTCCGATATTTTTGCAAGTTCTTGTGTGACAGTGTTTTTGCATCTTGATCAAGTTTTCATCAAGATATGATGAGTTAATTGAGATGTACTTGTCAACAAATTCTTCTATCTCAATATTTTGAAAAGCACCATATATTGGAGCATCTTTTATCCATAACATAAAGTGAACATGTTCATTTCCATGATTCTGAAATTCTGTTACAAAATAATAATCCTAGACTTTGCCAAATAGCTTATCATTTTTCATCATCATTTTGTGGAATGCATTGACTCTATGATTGAAATATTGGCTACAAAGAACTGGATTTTTTTTTATTTTGAAATCTAAATTTTTCTCTTCAGTTGTTTCATTGTGTTTAGTCTCTTGTGCAGAAGATACATGTTATAATACTTTGCATAATGGCTGCCAGTAATGTTCAACACTAGTCAATGTGACAAAAAAAGGAGGTCCTAGTTGCTTTATCATTGCAAATATGTTCTTTCTTGTGTTGTCCAAGTAATCCGGAGATGTGCATATGTTTTTAAATGATCTAGATCCCAAGGGTGATCTTAATATGTTGTCCAACTTTGTTGTGCTGCGCACATCCTTTGCCAATAGTTTTCTACCCTTGAGTTCACCTTTTCTTATGCAAACCCAAGCAAGGGATGATATTTATTGTATGATAACCTTAATGGCTTTGAAAAAGATATATGTGATATGGGTTGCAAAGTCATTTTCTTCATGCATTAGTTCCCATTTGACAATTTTTTGGTATGATAGGTTTTTAGTAATTTCAGTTGGGTGTGGGAAACTGAAGAATTGTGTAGGAAAGTTCATCTCTTCGGAGTATTTTTCTTGGAAAATGCCAAGAGGCTTTATGCCCTCAGAAGGTGCAATTTAAATGACGGTAGTGTCAAGGTCTTCGATTGAGTGTGATTCATTAAACCAATGTATAAGTGATTCGGCTATTGGTTCTTCATCTATCTCGACAATCTCATTAGGCACTTCTTCTTTTGCTTCAATATCTAGGGTCATTTTTTGCTTCTTATTTGCAATCCAAAATTCCTATTCTGGGTTTATGTGCACATGTTCACTAGTATATAGTGGTGTTGTTGATGGAGCTGCTAATGCATTCATTACACAAGCAAGTTGCACATTGCCTTGCACATATGCATTTTCATATTCTAACTTTCTTTATAGCTTGATTGCTATTGTTTTTGTTTCATCTATATCTCTAGGTAGTGCTTGTTGCACTTTGTCAAAGTCTATAGGAACATTAATGATTGATCCATTCAATCCATATTGTGCTCTTTTAAATCCTAATTGTCTAATTTGTGCAAAAGCTATATGAAAAGATACTAGTCTTTCTTCCAAGGAACTTAGCATATTCACTGCATCTATTCGAGGGTTACGTCTTATGTTCCAAGGTACAACATAGGAAGGTACTTTGCCAAGTGACATTGCTTTAAAGCATTGCTTACAAATTGATTGGTTTACTTCAATCTTATTTTTTGTCGTTGTTATTGGTAGCATTGAAAAAGCCTTCATAGTTTCTTCGTTGACTTGGCATATATTTTTATGGAAGTTTAGCATTTGACATATAGTGCATGTTTTTGTGGGTGTGTAATTGATCATGTGCTTGTATTGAGTAATTGACTCTTGTATTCTATTTTTACTAGTGCATACTTGTCTAGCTCTCTGCTAGTGAGAGTTGCTTGCTAGTCTCTTTCTCATATGTCGGTTTGTAGTTCTCTTCATCTTGTTCATGTTGTTGTCATTATGTATTCCATTGTTACTTTTGTCACAAATGGAAGCTTTTAGAGAGTGCAAGGAGCAATGGTTTTTAATTTTTTTGTGAGTTGTACCTAAGTTGGTAACTTGAAATGAACTTTTCCCAGTTGTACACATTGTCTCCATTGGTTGAGCAATGCTAGATCTAATAAACTCTATGTTGCTAGAGCTACTTGATTTGGATGTTGACATTGTAAATGCTCACTTTTTGTCTCGTTTATCATGATCTAACTACTATTTTGTAGACTATTGTTTTGCAAACTACTTGAGTCCTAGAAGTGATGTTGAATTACAACAGTCAAATAGCATAAAGTTAAGTGCAACGTTTCAGAATATAGATAAAGTACTTGGTAACTAACCTTGTAGCAATAATAGTTGGCAACTTTGTTACCTTTGTCTTGTCTAACATTGAAGCTTATTTGTGCTATCTTGAAAACCACAATATGTGAGAGATATAAAGATTTAGATAATGTTACTACTAAAATCTATTAAATATTCAAATAATATAATTCTAAAATACTGTTGAATAATTCTTTAAAAAGAAAATAAATTCTATAATGTAAGTTTTAATTGTACTTGTACCTTGATTTTTTAATCTATCAAAATAATCAATAAATTTATATTTACAAAACTTAAATAAAAGAACTTTTATTATTTGACATATGCTTAAAATTAAAATTACTAATAAAAAATTCTTTTAATATTATTATATTTATAAATCTAACAAGTTATAATCTAGAGGAAAATTATCATTCTTCTATTTTGAAATAAAATTAACTGAATTGCCTATTTTGAAACTTTCAGCACTTGGAATTTTTTTTTTGAGATCGTTAAATGTTAAATTTTCTAAACTAGGATGAGCAATATAATGAGTATTACTATGTGATAGTTAATGTATATGTAAGATGATAAAGCACAT
Organism: Cupressus sempervirens; assembly: GCA_028749045.1. Classification (NCBI taxonomy): domain Eukaryota; kingdom Viridiplantae; phylum Streptophyta; class Pinopsida; order Cupressales; family Cupressaceae; genus Cupressus; species Cupressus sempervirens. Next base: position 437,359,818 of record CM053789.1, read on the forward strand.
TGAATTGATTTATTCTAATGTTCCTTATGAATCCATGTTTAAGAATGACATATTCCCTCAGAATGAATTTTTTTGAAACTATTATACTACTTTCCACTTGGATGAATGCAATTACAATTGTGTTATAAAATTGATTAGCCTGACATCAGTGCCTAGGAGAATATTGCTAAATCTAAATTTGTAATATTGCTGAATGTTGGTGTAAATAAGTATTCACTTATTTCACTTAAGTTTACTTAGGTTAATGCATTAGTTTATTATTTTGCATTATTTTATTATTTTTATTTGTGAGACACTTGGGAGTTTGCACACCTTTTGAGTTGTCATGTAGACAACACAAGAGTACACAACTCTATTTAAGCACATGGTGTCTACAACACTGTTTTGCGTGTCACACCCTTGTAGGCTTATCCTCTCATCACCGCACTTACTTCCGTGATTAATGGAGGATAACCCATATCTAGTGGACATGTGCTTGGTTGTATGACACATCATGATGCTAACTTCTATGCATTCTAGAAGCTCTCCTGAGGCCTTTATATTTAGGCACTCCTAGTGTACTCTCATAATGACAGTTATTGAATACATTGTTATTCTGATCATACTCTCCCTCTCTTTGGTCTATTGTGTGCTTTTGTTTGAGTTCTTAGTTCTTGGATGAATTTTTCCCTTAGGAAAATTCTTACATGGTATCAGAGCAACTTGGAGATTTTCTCATCATAAGTCGTTCGAGACCTTTTGCTTGCTTCATCACCTCAGCCTGAATTTAGAGTGTTGCAGAAATTGGGAGTGTCCAACGCCAAATCTAACCTCTCCATTGTGTCTGGAACGCTGAATCGGTGAAAATTGACTATAAGCATGCCTACCTTGGCCCAAAGTCGACCATGAGGCAAATTTTTTTTGTAAATCGAAACCTAGAGGCCCCGATTTGCGGTATGAATATGGTCTTTTTCACAAATTTATTTGATTAATTTTGGATCTGCAATTTTTCATTTCTCTGTATTTAATTTTCGTCAATATATTTTGCAAAATTTTTTTGCCCCTCGGGCACATGTCAGAGAAATTTTTTTGATAGACCCGAGCAGTGACACCCCAGATCTGCCATTTGGAGGGTTTATAGCATTTGTCTGTAGGGCTCTTTTAACACCTGCGGGCCGTATTGTGCATCAACTTAAGGTTTGGGGCACGACACAATACCGGTAGACAAGTCCAGTGACCCAACCTCCTCCTATCACCACTGACCCAAAAATTTGGGCACCCCAAACAACCGACGACATTTCCTTTTATTTCAACACTGTTGCAAGTTTGTTTAAACACAACACACAAAGCGATTGCTTGGTAAATGTGGGACTAAAATTGCATATCCAGCTCACCCTTCACCTCTGGCCCTTAGAGGAGATTTTGGAGAGGGCGTTTGTAGTTCCCGGTAGTGAAAGGAGAGCTCCAACATCGATCTTCACTTTTCGCTCGTTTTGTGAAATTCAGCTAACATCTCTGACTTTTCGATAGTTCCCGCTGGCCCAGTCTTCTTTTTGGCGTCCACAGCTTTTTTGACGATGACTTTTCACTTTTGTCGACATCAACCTGCTTTTTTCCCTATCTGAACCACGTGGACACGTGGCCTCCACAGACTCAGACACATTTGCTCTTGCCACGCAGGATTGCTCCCTCAGCCACCTATGCCTAATCAGCAACTAAGACTGCCACGTCACCTATGGAACCTGGTCATTGCCACATCAACATACAATATTTGACACATGTTGGATCATATAGTACAGACTATCCAACTTAGCATGACACGTCAGCACAGGTGTCCATTTTTAGCTGATGTCATCTTTTGCCTGTCTTAACATTGATGCCCGTCTGAACGTCATTTTCAGGCATTTTACAACTGCATTAATGGCCATTTGACTGTCAAATTTAGACTCGCAATTTTCCTTCCAGACCCCTCTCTAGATTGCTTTTTAGTTTGGCAGCCTAACTTTGCAAGCTCATATCTTGGACATTCAAACTCCGATTCAAGTGCAATTTTTTTAAAAATTAGGTAGAATTTCTTGAATTTTCTAGTGGTGGTGTTGTTTTCTAATTTTGGTGCATAGATTTTGCAAAATTTTCTTTTTTTGGAGACTATACCTGCATAATCCTGCCTTTTGCAACTTCAGAAGCTCCGTACGGGCACATTTGATCACTTTTTCAGGTTCCATTTTTTTTGAAAGTGCATTTTTTTGGTCTACTTTTCAGATTTGAAGTCAAATTCTAGGGTTGTGTGGACCAATTTCTCACTTTCAGAATTAGGCCTTCTTTGGCATTGTAAAGCTTTGATTCTTTTTCAGAATTGTTGTAAAACTAAGCTACAGTGGTTTAGTGACAAATTTAAGGCTCATAAGGCAGTTGTGAAAGCAAAATCAGAAAGTCCACTTTGTTCATTTTAACAAGTGGCCCATTGTAAATGCACTACTTATAAAGTGCCAACAACATCTTTTTTTAGTGGGGTCTTTTGATTGAGTGAAAAGGGGGGGTGTGTACTGTGTTTTGTGTCTCTCTTTTGTGCTCTTTCATTTCTGCATCATGGGTTTTAAATGTCCTCCTTTAACTTCACGCAACTATTCTACATGGAAAGATATTGCATGGAGTAGATTAATGGAAAAAGGATATAGTCTTTATGTAGATGGTACAATTATCGAACCTACTAATGCTAAAGAACTCATTGATTGGACAAATCTAGACTGACAAGCTTTAGGTGTAATTAGGAGTTGTGTACATGGGGATCTTCTCTTTCACATTAAAAATTGTTTAGAATTTAAGGAAGCTTGGGATAAACTTGAACAGTTGTATGGTAAAGTGGATGAAGAAAAGGGATTTCAAATTGAGGATGATCTACTTCTCTTGGATCCTAAGAATTATGACACAATTTAGGATTATATCATTAAAGTCAATGAGTATAGGGCACTTCTTAAAGATTGTGGAAATCCCATGAAGGATGATAGGTTGATTCATCACATCCTGAAGAAACTACCTTATGAGTATGCCAACTTTGTTTCGAGTTTTAATACTCATAGGTTAACCATTGGATCTGCTTACTAGAAGCCTTCCTTTGATGGATTTGCAGACATGTTGATTGTTGAACAATCTCACTTGGTGGATTTTGGACTTCTCAAGTCATCTAAGACCAAAGCCTTGGTGGCTAGTGATGATTCCAAATCAAGTTAAGGGGGAAAAAGAAACAAGAAGAAGAAGTAGTGGAAGCAGAAAACACAATCTAAGACACAACATGACTCCTCTCAATAAGGTGGTTCTTCTTCAAACAAGAAGGGAAGTAATGAAAAGAAGGAAAAACTTGTTTGTGCATACTGCAAAAAGCCAAATCATGACGAGCATCATTGCAAGACAAAAAGAATCGATGAGTTAGAAAATCTACTCAAGAAGAACAAGATTCAAGTGCCAGGTACTTCCAAGGGTTCAACTCCTACCTCTTCGAAGGGTAAAAGTCAAGCACTTATGGCAAACACAAGTTCTTCTTTGGAATGGATAGTTGACTCAAGTGCCTCTTACTACATGGGTTCTACAAGGGAAGACTTTTCTTCATTGAAGCAGTCAAAGGTACCACACATCTTCATGGGAGATGATACTAAAATGGAAGTTGAAGGGAAAGGACATGTTGAAATGGAAAATGGGGAATTCAAAGATGTTCTCTACGTTCCAAATCTAAGCTCCAATCTCCTATCAGTTTACCAAATCACTCACCTTGGAGATGGTCATAAGGTTGAGTTCCTTCCTGATTCAGTGATGGTGCAAAGTCTGAAAGATGATTCATTGGTAGCAGTGGGGAAAGTCAATGATGACGAGAGGTTATACTCCTTCTCCCACTTTGTGCCTAAGAGTCCTTCCCAAGCCCTGTTAACTCACTCTACTACTCAAATCAACTTATGGCATGAGCGGTTTGGTCACCTTGACTTTCGTTCTCTTCAGCAACTTTACTCAAAACACATGGTCAAAGGTCTACCCAACATTAGCTTTTCTAAGGGAGAGTGTTCATCTTGTTCAGTAGATATGAATCTCAAGGAAAAGTATGATAAAGGGAAGTCTTCTCAAGCTCCAGTTGTTCTTCAGCTAGTTCACATGGTATTAGCAGGTCCCTTTATAGTGACTTCAGTCAGCCAAGGCCGCTACATACTCACATTTGTTGATGACTTTTTGAAATTCACTTGGGTCTTCTTCCTTCATCATAAGAATGAAGTAGTTCATAAGCTTCAAGACATCAAGGCTCATGTTGAAGACAAGTCAAGGAGAGCCATCAAGTTACTAAAGGTGGATAATGAGAACATATATGTTGATAGAAGACTTAAGAACTTTTGTAGAATTAAGGGCATTAATCTTTAGAACTCACCAACATTCAGTTCGCACAAGACAGATGTTGCAGCTATGAGGATTAGGACTCTCAAGACCATGTAAAGTTGTATGATTAAGGCCAAGTCTCTTGATCCTACACTTGAAGTTGAAGCCATTAGCAGTGCTACTCACATACTTAATAGGTCACCTCATCCAGCCTTAGATGGCAAGACTTTTTTTAAGGCATGGTGCGGCAGAAAACCGATTGTGAGTCACCTAAGAGTCTTTGGTTGTTCAGCATGGGCAAACCTTTCTTCCAGGAGTTGCAAGGCATCATCATCTAGGCCTTGTACCTTTATCAGTTATGAAGATAATGTGAAGGCTTATAGACTTATGGATCTAGAGACTCATGACATTTTTGTGGAGAAGGATGTTCACTTTGAGGAAAGTTCACCGAGCTTGTCCTCTACTCCTCTCTGCACTTCATACACAGTGGAAACTGATAGTGGTCCGCCAATGATAGTACTTCAACAGGTTCAGACATGTGGGGTTCTATTGAAAGTTGCAATGAGTGGTCACATCAATCTAGTCCACGTGCTTATAATGCCACAGTGAAAGGTCCAACATAGCAAGGTACATCTTGTCTTCCAGCTCTAGCTTCACTTGACTTGGGAGACAGACTTGAGGACTTACATCTTCTCATTGATGATGATTCTTCTATAGTTGTTGCGAGGGCTCACTCTGACCCTCATGTCCATTCTCTACATGATCAATCTTCATAAGTTGGCATGATTGTGGATCCTTATGAACATCAATTAGTGGAGGTCTCTTTGTCAGTAGAGGAGATAGATGGTTCACTGGAATAGGTTCAGTAGACATCCTTTCCAGATTTGCATTAGTTCTTTTCAACACAGTTGGAAGGGGTGAACTTCAACATCAGCACAGGGATACTTGAGCAGGTTTTAGGAACAGCACACATCTTCAAGAGTGTACATTTGCTATTTTTTCTTCCTAAGGGGAGGAACATCTTTCTGCATTCATGGACCAGCTTCTTCATCGGAGTAGCTTTCACTTTTTGGCATTCTTCTTTTGGGGGGGGGGGGGAGCCTATTCTGTCTCTCTTCCTTCTCTCATTCCCTTATGTATATACTAGATGTATGTCATAATGGGGGGGTCTTGATTACTCTATCCATCGATGCATCCTTACTTATCTCTCTTTTTGGGGGAGGGTTTTTCCCATGAGGTTTTCCCTCTTTCCCCGCTTTATGAGAGATTTGCATCTTGATTATGTACATGGGTACCTAACATGGCCTAGTAGCCGGGACCCATTATGCATCTTCATCCTAGTTCGTAAGCTTAAGGGCATTCCCCTAAGTTGCACTTAAGGGGGGGTGTTGGTGTAAATAAGTATTCACTTATTTCACTTAAGTTTACTTAGGTTAATGCGTTAGTTTATTAGTTTGCATTATTTTATTATTTTTATTTGTGAGACACTTGGGAGTTTGCACACCTTTTGAGTTGTCATGTAGACAACACAGGAGTATGCAACTCTATTTAAGCACATGGTGTCTACAACACTGTTTTGCGTGTCACACCCTTGTAGGCTTATCCTCTCATCACCACACTTACTTCCATGCTTAATGGAGGATAACCCATATCTGGTGGACATGTGCTTGGTTGTATGACACATCATGATGCTAACTTCTGTGCATTCTAGAAGCTCTCCTAAGGCCTTTATATTTAGGCACTCCTAGTGTACTCTCATATTGACAGTTATTGAATACATTGTTATTCTGATCATACTCTCCCTCCTTTGGTCTACTGTGTGCTTGTGTTTGAGTTCTTAGTTCCTGAGTGAATTTTTTCCTTAGGCAAATTCTTACATTGAAGATAGAACATCACTATCTATAGTTGACCCTCCCCATCTAGCAAGAACATAATGAAACTTATAATCAAATGAAGCCAAACCCATAATATTTTGAGATAAATTGCCATTTCTAACACAATATAGAGCTTGCATGTCGACATCGACTGTGACTAGAATATGAGTTCCATCAATTGCACCCACACAATCCTACATTGGGAAAATTTATAATCAAAGGGACAAAATAAAATAACTAAATTCAAGGGAAAAAATTGTACCAAAGGGGTATGTACCTTGAAGTACAGATCAAAATGGTCCTTCCCACTAATTTTTGGAGGAGTGTTTGGACCAGGTGGTAAAAAATATTTTCCATGAAGTGCCAGGATTGCTATCAAAACTTTGTAAAAATATCGGTTGATTGTCTCCCTTGAGTGGCCAAAGTTATGAACAATCTTATGATTCCTCAAATTGTGGCTAAGAGTATGGAGAAACATCACCAATTTTTCTTCTAGCGATAAGTGCATCGTATTTTTGATGCTTCCTTCTTGCCTGAGAATATTAGCTAGATGAAAGAAGGCTTTTTTACTCATTTGAATTTGATCATGACAATCAATCTCATTAGAATAGATAATATGTTTATAAGATGGAATCTTGCCTCTTTTGCACTTACATATTGCTCTTCTACCTTCTTGTGCAGTCGTTGTTATAGATGTAGCAAAGGCTGCTGTTATCATTTGTTCACCCCGCCAAGATTCAAATTTCAAATGTCAAACCCGTCCAATGACTAATTCCCAAAGATAATATTATTTTAATGCCAAGCCTTATGATATATTTTGTGGCCCGCAAGTTCATAATCGTCAGATCCGACGAGGATCTACGATTGGCGCTATCTCGCCATCGAAAGTTACATGAGATTTATGTTCACGACATGGCGCCCTTTCGCCACGTGTCCGGTGGGTCCAACAGGCGGGGCAAACATGTTTTGGTGGGTCAAAAAATTTCCACGGCACCATGGGCGCTATGTCGCTATCGTGTGTTGGCCATAAAATCTTTATAGCGACATAGCACCCAACGAAAAAGGTTTTACGGTAGACAGCCAGTTTTCATCGGCTAAAAATTTCAAAAGGCAGCAAGGTGCCATGTCACCATCGAAAATCCCACGAGTTTCCTGATAGCTACATAGCGCCTGATCGGCTGAAGGTTGTTTCTACAGTGAGTCCTAGTGTCAGCGGCAAGGTTTGCGGCAACAAAAAAGATCAACGATAGGTGCCATCGCACTTGGAAGAGTTGCACGAGAATTACGATAGTGAGTTGGCACCTGGAGGTCACGTGTCCTCGTGGGTCCAGGTTTGGAGGTGCAGGAAATACAGACAGCAATATGTGGCCGGTTTCTATTGATTGATGCACTGAGAAGTAGTATCTATCTTGCTTGCCGTCAGATCAAGGAAAATCAATGGAAGGTGCCATGTCGCCATGGTTGCGCGATCTTTACCATAGTGACATGGCACCCTTTCGCCACGTGTCAGCAGGGCCAGGTTGCACCAAGGTATGTCTGTCAGGTATTGCCAAGTGTCATTTGGGTGTGGTGCGGTTGCTGAGGTGGTGCCAGATATGATTGGCCTGCGTGGCCCAGTCAGCATGTGGAACCATTTGACCTCGTTGATCCTGCTGATTCATGTACCAAGAAGCGAAGGTGATCGATTTTGTTGTGCGATCTGATCTTCATGATCAATCTTGACCTACCAGAAATGAATGCAAAATATAGGGAGACACTCCACCATCTTAGTCGATCCATCTACCCAGTCAGAACATCGATGGCGTCATTTTCAGTCCTCTCAGGACAGCTATTGCAACAAAGATCAGATTTTTCTTAGATTCCCATGATTGTCCTCCGCAGGACTTAATGGCAGGTAGCTGCAGGGTCACTTCAGTAGCAAAAGATCTCAGTTATGCTTGAACTATAAAGGCAGATTTTGTAGTTTTTAAGGTGACCTTTTCTATTTGATTTTCCTCTGCTTTTGCTCTGCAATTCTAGTGTGAACTCCCCTGTGCCTCTGAACTGTCTGATTCTCTACTTATCTCCTTAAGCCATTGGTATTTAAGTGCAAGAATTCTTTGCCTGTGCCATTGTTTTATGGAAATCTATAATTCGCATGACTGTATCTTTGCTGGCCTGTGAATGATATATAAGTGAATTTCTTCCTTGTGTCATTCATCTTGGTTTTCTGATCTATGTGTGGTTATTTGATTAAAGAAAGTCTGGACGTGTATATCCTTAGTTTCATTCTAGTTCAGTAGCACATGTATGGGCAGAGAATTGGTCCGAACACTCTATTTTGGTGCATCACCTCCTTAGATTAGACTAGGTAGATTTTCTTTCATGCTCTCCTTCTCCCTTTTCCTCTCCAAGAGCAGTTAGGTGCGCCCTGATAGTAAGAGGAAGCTGGCATTCTTCAGAGACTCAACCTCGCAGTTCAAGTCCCATAGCTTGGAGGTTGTTTCCATGTTTCACTAGGTTGTCCTCGCGCATAGGCCTTGGACAAGGGTGCAAACCTAAGTGACAATAGTTTTTGGCACGCTTGGTGGGACTTTTTTCAAACAAATTTAAAGTCTACTGGTGTCAAGAAGAAAGAGTTTCAGAGATTAATGCTGAAGAGGTAGTGCTGGCTTCAGTATCCAAGCCTTTGAGAGGCTGATTCTTCAAAGTACTTGGCGACTCTGAACATCAACAAATCTAGTTCCAGGCCAAAGTTGCAGAAATTCATGCCCAAAGCTGAAACAAGGGCATCTTCTAGAGGTAAATTTCAATATCAAGAGCTTTCTCTTTCAAATCCTAGAAGAAGGAGGAATAGAAGTTCATTATCACTAGTTAGGGGTGTAATAATAGTTAATATACCTGTAAGATTTGTCTCTACTCCTCCTACTATTCGAACTCAGCCTAGATTGCCATCAACACTCATCAATAAAACACTCATTTACATGGCACAACCAAGAGTGCATGCTTTTGCCACCTTTAATGCTGGAAGTCCTCTATTGTTAGCCCAAAGACATGGTATACCAGTATCTGCACTAAAAAGTATACCTGATTTAGAGCATATCCAAGAAGTAGCAAATGTCTGTAATATTCATGGTATCACAGAGGATGATGTTGCTATCAGACTTCTAGCCTCATCTTTAAAAGGGAAAGCATGGTTCTATAACTGATTGGGATGGACTAGGAGCAGGGTTATGCAAACATTTTGAGGATAGAAGTGACCATTTGTCACTTTTAGAGTAGCTGACTACTATAAAAAGGCCCCCTCCATGAATGTATGACTGATTTTAACTATAGATTTCAAAAGACATGGGATAGAATACCTACTACAGTGAAACCTACCCCTAGTAATGCCTTCTTGCATTACCTTAGAGCCTTCAACAGTGATATTGCCACTACAATCCAAACTATGGGAGGAGATACCTTGCCTAATGCTTATGAGATAGCCATAAAAGCTGAGAACATCCTGATATAAGGAGGAAAGTTGGCTCCAAGGCCCCCTATGCCTTTCTTTCCTAATGTTCCCAACTACCAACTAGCAATAGCCCCTCTTCCTACAACTTCTACATCACAAGCCCTTACTCCGGTCCCTCAAGCTTCCACATCCTCAAATGGGATAGATGAACTCAAAGAGATGCTCCAGGGTCTAGTGCTGAATACAGATAAAAGAGAGAAGACCCTGGATAAAAAATTGCAAGAGTAGGGGAGGGAGTTGAAGGACCAAGGGAAGAGATTAGAGGATAGTTTTTCTATAATACGAAAAATGAGTAACAAGGTGGTGGCCTTGGAAGGGCAGCAGGCTCAAGGTGGCAAGCCTCCCCAATTGCAATATCAAGCTCCAAATGGTGGTAGGCTTCATAATCAGTGGAATAGCTCTTTTGATCAGGGTAGGCAAAATAGTCATGGTTCTGCTTCAAGCTGAAATTAGAACAGAGCTATAGTCCCTCAAAATAACTTGGCCCAAGATCAAGATTTCTGTCCTTTCTGCAACTATTCTTATACCTATTGCATGTGCTAGAAGGCAGAATGTTATTTGGCCCTGACTGACCAAGAACCTGCAGCAAAGCAATCATACAAGGAGGATCATCCCAAGGAGGCGTCATATATTCAAGGACGTGATGATTGCTCTTTCATGAACCATCAGATTGGGGAGCATTGTAATGTAAACCAAGATTTTGTTGCTCATAACACAAGAAGTAAGAAGAGAGCTATGGAACATGCTACCCCTCCTTCTCCTAGGCAGGCCTAAACTTCAACTGCTACACCTCATATACATGCAGCAAATGAACAAACAAGTACTTCACAACAGCAAAAGCAAGATTCTAGAAAGAAAGATGCAAGTGATCCTTATGTTGCCGTGTAGCTCCCAAAGTTTCTACCAAAGTTTCCAATACACCGTTCAGTGTGGTAGAGAAAATGAAGAAGACCAATGTGAATATTTCTATGTGGGATGCTATTGCTACCATACCAATGCAGAAGAGGATGCTGCAGCAAGAGTTGGAGAAGATTGAACCCAAGGATCAGCCATCTACCATGGAGAGTGCCACAAGTCTAGTACAACCAGTAGGGGATCTGGAGACAAATAAAAAGGTTAGACCTCCTCCATTCTATGTTTCTCTAATTATAGGGGGCAAATTAGTCCACAATTGCATGATAGATTCAAGGGCTAGTAGCTCAGTAATGCCTAGGTGTATTGCTGATGCTTTAGGAATGAAATATGAGCCCATTGTTAGGGATGTGTTACAATTAGATGGTAGTACCGTCAAAATTGTGGGTATCCTTAGGAATGTGGAGATGGCCCTACATGCATGCCCTGGTTGCACTATGATTCAAGACATATCTGTTGCTGAAGTCAAGCCCTATTTTTCTATCTGTCTTTTAAGAGACTTCAGCGCTCAAATTGGTGGATTCATATCTGCTGATTGGTCATATATGTCATTTAATACCAGATATGAAGCCAATGCCTCAATTGGAGGAGAACCTCAAGCCCTTCATCGCATTAAATCTTACAACCCCAACCCCATCAACATGAATTGCCCTATTCTAGAGATGGATGAAAATGACATAGTAAATGAGCTTGCCACTTCCATAGCAGAGATTTCTGATTTCTTCTTGGATGAGTGGGCAAATGCATATTAGTTTGAGCCTATGATAGAAACTCTTAAGACAGGCCTTAGTACATATTGCATAATAGAGAAAGATGCTCAAGTTCCTGATCTAATTAGGACTAATGATGATATGAATGATACATGGAGTATGTAATTTGATGGCTCAAGGAATAGGAATGGATCAGGGGCTGGTGTTATGTTGATCTCTCCTGCACAAATAAGATACTACTTCTCCTTTAGGCTCCAATTCAGTTGCACCAATAATGTGGCCGAGTATGAGTCTTTGATTCAAGGTCTCTTACTTGCCCAAAAGAGAGGAATTCAAGCCTTGAGAGTATATGGGGATAGTGAGTTAGTAGTTAACCAAGTGAGAAACTAGAATATCACCAAAAATGGCCTGCTCAAGTCTTACAAACATAGAGTCTGGGATTTGCTTGAGGGCTTCAATGCATTTAATATTCAGAGCATTCCTAGGAAAGAAAATAAACATGCTGATAGACTTGCAGCAGTGGGTGCATCTTATGATGTACTAGGGAATCTTGAGGAGGAGAAGAAGAAGCAACAAATAAGGGTGGTAGTGAGGCCTGCCTTCCCTGACAACAACACTCATTGGCAGGTGTTTGATTCTAATGAGCAAATTGTGAGTTTCTTGCAGAATGAGGCAGAATTCTCAGATAGAAACCAGTCAAGACTGTAAGATCAGTATGGTGATCAGATCATTCATCTCAGTTCTAACAAGTTGCCCAAGGGTCTCATTACCTTGTAGAGTGTCTTTAATCTTGATGATGAAACAAGAGGCAAAGGAATGAATCTAGCTGCAGAAAAGGATGATCATGCTCTAGTTACAATTGGTGATGGAAAATCTCTGAATATGGGGAAGGTATGTTCTGAAACTGAGCAAGAAAACTTCATTCATTTATGTCAAGAATTTTATGATGTATTTGCTTGGACATATGATGAATTAAAAGGGTTTGAGCCTAGTTTGTTTTAGCATACCATAGATTTAATTGATAGGGTCTAACCAGCAAGGCAAAAACAGAGGCCAATGAACCCTAAGATTGAACCTCTAATGAGAAAAGAACTATCCAAGTTGATAGAGGCTAATATAATATTTCCTATCAAACACTCATCATGGGTAGCTAACCTTGTCCCTGTAAGGAAGAAGATTGGAGAAATCAGACTGTGTGTGGACTTTAGGGATCTTAATCAGGCTTCTCTTAAAGATCACCTTTTGTGCTGGTATATGGTAGGGAGGCTAGACTCCCAATTTCATTGGAATTCCCATCCTTGGAATTGGCTCATCAGCTGGAATTAATTGAAGATAATGCCATGTTAGTAAGAATGGAAAAGCTGATTGTACTAGAAGAAAAGAGAAATAAGGCTATGCAAACCCTAGAGATACATCAGCAGCAGATGAAGAGGAGTTTTGATAAGAAGGCTAGGGTCAGAACCTTCAGAGAGGGAGATTTAGTTCTAAAGTGGGATTCTGACAGAGCAAAACCAGGAAGACATTCCAAGTTTGACCCACTATGGAGTGGCCCCTATCTGATTGCTAGTTGCAAACAGGCTAATGCATTTCAGTTGAGCAGGCCAAATGGAGAGATTTTGCCCATTCCAGTCAATGGGATCTATCTGAAGCCCTGTTTTTGAAAATTTGTGGATCTATGTACATAAGTAGTTTAGTTTCTTTCTGTTGTGTCCTGCTTTTCAAGAATTTCGTGGGCACAACCATCTCCCTGTAAGGTAGCGGATTTTGAGGTGTCTCAGGTTGTAGAGGAAGTTTTGATTTTTGTTTCCAGTTGTAGTTGCAGAGCTAGGGTTTTCAATGTTTTGATCTCCTCATAGAAGGGTTAGGGTTTTTCAGTTCTCAAATTCATACTTTTTCGACCCTATGACCCAATGGATTTTTTATAGGCAACTGGTCATGCATTGAGCAGGCTCATGCCCTCGGTGAGTCGCCAGAAATGTTATCATTTGTTCGGCCCGCCAAGACTCAAATTTCAAATGTCTAGCCCATCCAACGGCTAATTCCCAAAGATAATACTATTTTAATGCCAAGCCTTATGATATATTTTGCGGCCCGCAATTTCGTAATCGTCAGATCCGATAAGGATCTACGGTTGGCGCTATCTTGCCATCAGAAGCTGCACGAGATTTATGTTTGCGATAAGGTGCCCTTTCGCCACTTGTTCGGTGGGTCCAATGGGCTGGGTAAACATGTTTGGGTGGGTCGAAAAAGTTCCACTGCACCGTGGGCACTATGTCGCTATTGTGTGTTGGTCAAAAAATCTTCATAGCGACATAGTGCCCGACAGAAAAGGTTTTACGGTAGACAACCAGTTTTAATGGGCCAAAAAGTTCAAAAGGCAACAAGGTGCCATGTCGCCATCAAAACACCCACGAGTTTCCTGATAGTGACATAGCACCCAGTTGGCAGGAGGTTGTTTCTACGGTGAGTCCCAGTGTCGACGGCAAGGTTTGTGGCAATGGAAAAGATCAACGACAGGCGCCATCGCACTATGGAAGAGTTGCACGAGAATTACGATAGCGAGTTGGCGCCTAGAGGACACATGTCCTTGTGGGTCCAGGTTTGGAGGTACAGGAAATATAGACAGCGATACATGGTCGATTTCTATTGATTGATGCACTGAGAAGCAGTATCTATCTTGCTTTCCATCAGATCAAGGAAAATCGACGGAAGGCGCCATGTCGCCATGGTGAAGTTGCGCAATCTTTACCATAGCGACATGGCACCCTTTTGCCACATGTCAGCGGGGCCAGGTTGCACCAAGGTATGTCTGTTAGGTATTTCCAAGTGTCATTTGGCTGTGGTGCGGTTACTGAGGTGGCGCCAGATATGATTGGCCGACGTGGCCCAGTCAGCATGTGGAATCATTTGACCTCGTTGATCCTACTGATTCATGTACCAAGAAGCAAAGGTGATCAATTTTGTTGTGCGATCTGATCTTCATGATCAATCCTGACCTACCAGAAATGAATGGGAAATATAAGGAGACACTCCACTGTCTCAGTCGATCCATCTAACCAGTCAGAACATCAATGGTGCCATTTTTAGTCCTCTCAGGACACCTATTGCAACAAAGATCAGATTTTCCTCAAATTCCCATGATTGTCCTCCGCAGGACTTAATGGCAGGTAGCTGCAGGGTCACTTCAACAGTAAGAGATCTCAGTTATGCCTAAACTATAAAGGCAGATTTTGTAGTTTTTAAGGGGACCTTTTGTCTCTGATTTTCCTCTGCTTTTGCTCTGCAATTCTAGTGTGAACTCCCCTGTGCCTCTAAACTGTCTGATTCTCTACTTATCTCCTTCAGCCATTGGTATTTAAGTGCAAGAATTCTTTGCCTGTGCCATTGTTTTGTGGAAATCTGTAATTCGCATGACTGTATCTTTAATGGCCTGTGAATGATATATAAGTGAATTTCTTTGTTGTGTCATTCGTCTTGGTTTTCTGATCTGTGTGTGGTTATTTGATTAAAGTAAGTCTAGATGTGTATCTCCTTAGTTTCATTCTAGTTCAGTAGCGCATGTATGGGCAGAGAATTGGTCTGAACACTCTATTTTGGTGCGTCACCTCCTTAGATTAGACTAGCTAGATTTTCTTTCGTGCTCTCCTTCTCCCTTTTCCTCTCTAAGAGCTGTTAGGTGTGCCCTGATAGTAAGAGGAATCCGGCCTTCTCCGAAGACTCAACCTCGCATTTCAAGTCCCATAGCTTGGAGGTTGTTTCCATGTTTCACTAGGTTGTCCTCGCGCATAGGTCTTGGACAAGGGTGCAAACCTAAGTGACAACAGCTGCAAGACCAACTACAAGAGCACAAATGACTCTTCTCTTCCTAGCAATGTGCCCTAGAATGTTTTTATCTTTCATTAGATCCATAAGTAACCTAAAACCAATGTAGAGATACGTTTCATTAGATCCATGGATTTGGTAAAATATGATGATGAACAACTTTCTGAATATATGTATATTCATTAGAACAAATATAAGCAAATCTAAAAAGATGATAAAGACCTATACAATGAAAAAGAGCAGACATAATAGAGACAAACAAAAATTAGAAATAGTGAAAAAAGCAAGAAGCAGTGACCATCATAATATAAGAGAAAGCGAACTCCATTAAATAAATAATGGTAGAAATAAAAAAGAGCTTATGATAAATAGTGGATGTTGAAATTAATTGTAACAACGAAAAATTATACCTAGTAAAGGTAGTGCTCGGTTAAAGATGTTAATCAATCCTCAAAGGGTGCAATTAAAATATTAACCAAATCAGATCTACCCATCAAAAGCATACAAAAGTAAGAGACATTAGGTTCACAAATATGTAATCACAACATTTGGCATTTACTAGAGTATGGTTTTAGGTTTTTCAGAACAACAAGAAATAAAAAACAACGAATGTAACAACAAACTACTAAACACAACAAACCTTAACACTAAACTACTCAACTACAATCACAACATATGACATTTACCAGAGCATGGACTTAGTTAGGTCTATCAGACCAAGAAGAAAACCAAAAACAAAAACAATGAATGGTGACACTGGACTGCAAAGCTTTGATTGTCATTGATAGCATGCAGTCAAACTATTCAATGCAGTGATGGAAGGAAGGAAACCTAGTTTTCTTACATGAAGGAGGGAACATGCTTGGAAATTTGGGGTTATGGGATTGTTTATTTAAACATATTGAAAGTTCCAAGGTTGTGTTGATTATCTGCATTGGTCTTAGAGTCCACAAGAAGCACTATTGATACAAATAGAAAAGAATTGACTGACACACTACACGATCCACATAGTTTCAGATAGAAGGAATACACAAATATACCATTGGATCTCCTCTCTCATTTGATATTTTGAACATAATGCTTTTAACATCTCCTATATCTTTGACAAATGGGTCAGCAATGAGGAACTAGGACTTCCAAAGAATGCTGCAAGATACCATCTTTATGGTAATGATATAGGTAAGACATCCACTCATTATCAACTAAAGTTGGATAGAAGGATTAAAAAAATAAAGACTAGTGTAGTATATTCTTATTCTAGGGAGAAATGTTGTATAAGTATTTATGATTAACAACATATCAGCTTTTGAAGGAAAGGTAGAGGTAACACATCCTTTCCATCAACTAAAATTTTAAAAAATACATTCTCAAATTGTTTATGATTTCCCATGTATAAAAGTAGGCTTTAATTGATTATAAAAATTCATTAGTTCAAAATTCAAACTACACTCAATAAGCCCTCATCATTAGAACAAAATATTATATATACAATCTAGTTTTGAAAATAAGGTTTTTGGCTCCAACTTATAGAAATAAATTTGGTGAGCTGAGATGGTTTTATTGAAAAATTGTTAATTAAATGCCACATGCCCCAAGATATATATAGAAAGAAAGCACTTGAAAAAGACATTTGGTATCATATCCACATGGAGGATTGATCAATTTTGTCTTTTGCAATGAAAAGTCACATTAGTTTTGAGTTGAGTATTGAAATATGAAAGGAATGGGTGGCTTATGGCCAATGGCGGGTAGAAGGGGTGGTTATGGTGGTTTATGTAGTTCAATTATAGAATTCAATGTTGCAGATATAAAACATTCAACGCAAGCAATCTAACCATTAAACATGGATTTAACAATAAAATAAAAAATCAATAACCAAAATTAGAGCTCTTTATTCCGAAGGCAAAATGGAAAACCCTTGCTATCATTTCATGCATTGTCCTCTCAATCTATAAGCCTAGGACATCAAAACATTCAACATGAGCAGTATAACTGTTAAATAGAAATTTATTACAAAGGCTCTGAACCTTGTCTATTGTAGAAATTTATTACTAAGATTATTGTTATACTGCTCATATTGAATGTTTAATGGTTATACTGCTTAGACATAATATCCCTATATGTGAGTGTTATGTTTTATTATTTGATCTTCAATTAGCTACAATGTTATTTTATTTTTCATTTGCAAAATATTCAAACAAAATATTTTGTGGATCAGAGTAGGAATCCTATGGTAAAATGTGTATGAAATGGGAGAAAATTTGTTTCTCTATCTAGGGAAGCTTCAACAACTGTCTTTTTAAGCAGTCGGTTTCAAAAGAAAAATGATGATGTTGGCAACTTTAAAGTCATTGAACAGATGCAAAATTTTCATCGATTCTATGAAAAATTACTTTAGGATGCAATCATGGGTAAGATCCTTACTATAAACTCATTTGGTATGTACATATATTCTACTTCAAGTTGGGTAGGAATAATATAAATGTCTTGGTCTTAATTCTTTGTTAAAAGTGACCTTGGATGAACAAAATGGACAAAATTGACATTGCAATGCATTAAAGAGATGAAACATGATGTGCCCAAAGACTTGTCCCACACAGACAGGTCATAATTTTGGGTAGCTATATGGGGTTTAAGGAGGAGTCAGAGTAGTACAAATGGGTGGAGGAGGATGTTGGGAGGATCAATAGAAGGAGAATGCCATGGGTGATAGTAGCAATGCATGTGCCATGGTATAGTGCCAACAAAGCTCACCAGGGGGAGGGGGAAAAGATGAGAAAAGCCATGGAAGGACATTGATATTATTCTAGATAAAACACATATTAAAAACCCACAACACAAAAAAATGTAGATTAGAAACCACGACATTCAATAAAACACATGTCGATATAACCAATTAAGAGCAGAATAAGAAGGTAAGATTTAGCTGAAATTGCATTTACATACCTTTACACCTTTTGGTGGCAATCACAAAACATAAGAAGCCAAGAAACTATGTCACTGCTTGCATGTAAAACTTGCAATGAGACACCAAAATTTGTAAAAAAATATAAACCCTAGGAAGCCCAAAATGCAGCCACACTTGTTTGCAGAGCAACACGACAATGTTGAGAAACTAGAAATAAAATGGAGAGCAAAATGACAATATTTTGGCAGAGATAAAATGGAGAGAAAACAATAATATATTTTGGTAGACAAAAATTTTGAGCACCAAAAACAATTAGGTCTGGTAGACGTGAAAAAAAGTTTCCTTTTCATTAATTTGCAATGCTTGTTTTTCCCAAAATTGGAATTAAAACAAATATTTGAGCAATACCAACTATTTGGAAGTAAGACTGAATCCTCAAATTAGGGGATAAATGAGGATACAAAATTCTAATTTTCTCGTATTCCAATTCTCATTTTGTCAACCCAAATAGTGGATTACAATTTTTTTAGAATTCACAATTCTAATTCCTATTGATATCCACGAACCAAACGGGCCCTAAGGTACTTGACCTCCTTCATCCAGTTCTCAATTCATATAGAACTCTTAATCTCATCGCACTTTTCCTCCTTGGTTTGGCTCTCCTTTCTCAATTTACTCTTCCCATTGATCACCCAAAAATGAACTTGCTCATAATTTCCTTCTACACCTTACAAATCATGGAAACACCCACGCCCATCTCAAGACTACTGATGGCCATATTGAATTTATTGTTTAGCTCACCAATCTTCTCATTAATTCCAATCAAACTTTTCTCATAGTCTTTTTAAATTCTTCCAGTAGTCATTGGAAAAATTTAGAAGAGAAATCTTGTTCCCCGACCTCAGTTTTATCAGAGGACTTGAAGTCTTCATCACTGGAAATTTCTAGATCCACCTCCACTTCTGTTTGTTTAGGAATCTAGGTTTTCTCATTAGAATCCTTCACTTTTGCATTGAGATTCACATCTTTAGAGGAGTAACCCATAGCTTTCTCTAGCATTTCCTCTACTCTGATATCTTTTGTATTATCCTTCATTTGAGAATTGTGGGAGTCCTCCTTTGTTTCTTCCTTGCAGTTCTTCCCTTTTTTTTTTTAATGTCTCACAGATCTTCTTTCCCTTGAACTAGTATACCCTTCTGATTTTTGGAGTCCATGACTCTTTTCTCCACCTCAAAATTAAAAAATTCCTCCCCATCATTATTGCCGATGTCAATAATGTCATTTTCCATTCACCTTTTTTTAGGGGTATTGGCAGGGCTAGATTTAGTAGAAGCACTCTTACATTTTTGGGGTGCTTAAACAAAAAGGGATTGTTGCATGGAAGTGATGAACTTCTTGGGCTTGGAGAGATGAGGGATTTCTATGACTTGGGGCAACTCTAGAGGTGTTTTATGGAAATACATTTCTTCAATAACCACTAAGGATTTAGGCCCTTTAGGACTAGCATCATTTTCAATGGGCAATAGACATCTACCAAACCCTAGATGGTGAGCACAAACATGATGGTAGGAGAAAAAAAGAGCCCTTCATGGATGGGGG
Organism: Cupressus sempervirens; assembly: GCA_028749045.1. Lineage (NCBI taxonomy): Eukaryota > Viridiplantae > Streptophyta > Pinopsida > Cupressales > Cupressaceae > Cupressus > Cupressus sempervirens. The sequence continues at coordinate 437,379,471 of CM053789.1, forward strand.
GTTTTCACCTAGGACAATGTTGTTGACTAGAGAGGAATACATAAAGAATGGGATGTTCACTTTTTCCCCATTACAAAATATATTAAGCAAAGGAAAATGGTAGCCATGATAGGTCGTATACCAACCTTCAAGAGTGAAATACTTAATTAACCTGTAACAAATGGATCCAAATGGACTAGGATGGGAGAGCCTATCATACCCATTTCCATAACTGACTCTAATAGATTCTTTTGTTCCTTGAAAGAAATTATTCCTAAATTTGTTATAATATAGCATACCTTTTCTTTCAATTTGCACACCAACACAGTCCAAGCCCATCGCTTCACCAATCCAATCCGACGTCAGAACAAACTTGATACTCTGTATCTCCACCTGACCCTTGTTTGACGAGTTAGAAAACTTAGCGAAGAGGGTGATATTGTGGCCTTTCATCACCAGGATATAAAAATGTAATCCCTCCTTGACAAAGTAACCCTAGATATCCTTATTCAACTCCAATTATTTTCTTTTTCTAGGTTCCACACATTAAATAAGTGTAAAGAATTAATGATTTGTAACTAATTTTAGTATTAATTTATGCATGTAAAATACTGATCTTGTAAAATAACTAATGAGTGTAAAGAATCATAGGATTAATTTATGCCTAATAGTTTGCAATTAGAGTAAATAATTTTAATATTACCTTAAATAAGTTTTTCTTTATTTAATCATGTGAGAAACCAACATGAATCATCTAGAGTAGAAAAAAATCATAAGACCCATTAGCTTATTCTATGAGATCATGATCTTTCTATTTATACATTAGTTATATTAATCCTCATTTAAGAGATTATTTTCTTTTTAGGAGAGGTGAAGTGCATAAGAGCACATGATACTATAGTATATTAGAGTACATTTGAAAGTTTCCTAATCAAACATCTTCTTCACTAGTTTCTATGTTTACTACTATTGGGCCAATGATCAAAGACATGGCACACCCTCAATCATTATTCCTCATAATGTTTAAGTTTTAATATTACATTGATTGGGGATAAATGTACTAAAGATTTCTTAACTGAAGATTTGTCTTTACTACAATTTGAGTTCTTGTTTAAATCTAAAAACTAACAATTTTATTCAAAATAAATCAATAAATCATAATTAAGATTAAATTTGTATATTTACCCAAGCAAGAGCCTACAACACAATGCTAGATTGTGAGCCTTTCATTAGGAAGGTCTTGAGTTCAATTCTACTCCAAATTAAAACATAATAATAATTAACCTTAACAATAATAATAATAAAATGAAAATATGCTTGACTGCCCGCCATATTTGACCATGCGTCCTTTCGAAAGGCTAAAATTTCTACGGTAGTGGCCATATTACATAAGAGCCCACGTTAGCACAATGACTTCCTACACTTCAATCCATTTATCTATGAGATCGAATCTAACAGCAGTTGAAACTTTGGTTCTTCTCTGAGATAATCTGCAGCAGTGTGAATATGGAGAAAGTGAAGGTGCTTACAGCATGGCCAAGTATGTATGGAATGCGTGTCTTGATCGCTCTGGAAGAGAAAGGAGTGCAATATGAATACCAAGAAGAGGATCTGCCCTTCAATAAGAGCGAACTCCTCCTGCAAATGAATCCTGTGTACAAAAAAGTACCTGTTCTCATCCACAACGGCAAGCCCATATGCGAGTCTCTAATTATTCTTCAGTACATCGACCAAGTTTGGGGTTCCAAGCAGTTTTTACCGGCTAAACCATATGACCGCGCCCTTGCCCGTTTCTGGGCCGACTTCGTGGATAAGAAAGTAATTCTCGTTGGCGCAGAAGTTAAAAGATCCATAAATCTTATTTTTATTGTTTCACCGTTAGTCCATTCATCATTAATTGGGTAATTTTTTTATAACATAAATTTTCTGTGCTTGCAGTTCTTTGATACAGGAGCCCGCATATTGTGGTCTAAAGATGGGGCTTTGGATGCCAAGCGGGAGATGTTGGAGAGCCTTCAATTTTTAGAGGGTGCGTTGAAAGAGATGTCGGCAGGGGGATCGCTGCCGTTCTTCGGTGGAAGTGATTTTGGATATGTTGATATTGCCTTCATTCCGAGTGCTTGTTGGTTCCATGTCTATGAAACTGTTGGGAATTTCAAGATACCATTCGAGACTGAATATCCGCTGCTGGATGCGTGGGTTAAGAGGTGCATCGAGAGGGATAGCGTCAAGAAATCCCTTCCCTCTTCTGATCGAGCCCTAGAACGTATATTACAATTGAGGAAGACATTTTTGGGTGATTAATTGTCTGTTCTTGTTTTAATCCTCAAGCAGTCATGATGACTGTTGAACACTAGACAGTTTTCAATGTAAAAAGCTTCAACCAAAGTCAAGTGGATCCGAAATCACTCTGTATTTCTGGGGCTGTGTGACTTTTATATTATTTAATAAATAGCACTAAGTCGAAAAGCATCTTTACTACCAACCAAATTTGACCGTCTTTCCTTTGAACAAGCTAAATTATTCATTGAATTGCACATCTCACGTAAGGCCCAAGGCCAGCACAGCGACTTCCCCTAGCGGCGAGGAGAATCTCCAGCAACTGGCTTATTACTCATATCCTCCAAGTTTAGTGCTCATAACGTGTATCTACTTAACCTTGTTTTTGCTGAGATAATCTACATCTGTATGAATTTTTTGAAAAAAATGATAAATTAGACAGTAATTACTATTGTCTTCATTGAGTTTATTTATCATTTATTAAATTATGATATTATTTTAAATTAATTATAGAGTTTAAATAAATGTATTTTTGTAACAAGTATATTAATTTATTAATAGAAATGGACTATTCATAAAAAAATATTTAAAATTAATTTTTTATTATATATTATATTGCAAAAAAAATTGTAAGTAAGAACAAAAATAACAATTATTATTACAGATAAAATAATTTAATTTTAAGGTAAGAACCTACAACACAACGATAATTTGTAAGCCTTTCATGTGAAAATTAATTACAACAAATAACAATAATTAATCTAGGTTTCGACCATTTACCATAAAAAAAAATGATTTTAAAATTAACATTTATTATTAAATTATTTATAAAATATAGATTAAAATTAAGTAATTAATGACATATTCTATTTGTTGTGAAAAATACAAACCATTCTAATTCTTATTTAACTTTCTAAATGAAGGTACAACTATAAATTCACACATGATTTTTGAATGAGTAAAAAGTTTCTACTTTTTTGAATTATGATACATAAAATTCAAAATTTAATTGAGAAATAAAGAGTTTGAACAATACCTGCTTTGTACACTTGATAAAGTTTTATTTTAAATTCTATCAAAATTTCTTCATTAGTTGGAAAACAACAAGGGGCACATGCACCAAAGTTCCTACCTTCATGTTTTTATGGTTAACTGAAGTAGTATTGCATGAAGGAGAAATTAAATTAGTTACAATTTTTATCAAAAACTTGTTGACGATAAACTTTTTCAGCTAATTAAATTTTAAAAATAAAATAAAAAATTGTTGATTGCTTAAATCAAAGTACCAAAATATGTAGTAAGTTTGAGGGGTAGTATTAATGGTATTAAAAAAATTGAGCAAAATTGTAAAATAGTAGCTAGTAAAACATAGTGTAAAATTTAAAAAAATAACATTTTACAATTGTAAAAAATAAACACCAATCCAAAACTAATAAGAAATATATATAAAATTAGAAATAAAAAACATTTAACTCTATATTTGAACTTGGTAAGATAGCTAGTAAAATATAGTGTAAACTTAAATAAATAACATTTTACAAATTACAAAAATAAACATCAATGTAAAACTAATACTAAATATATTTAAAATAAGAAATATAAAATATTTAACTCTATATTTGATTAAAATATCTAAATTATACGACTTAAAAATATATTTAACTCTATAAATTCATATGCCTTCTACTTCATATACTATCTTAAATAATAAATGTATTTAAAATAAGAAATATAGAACATTTAACTCTATATTTTACAAATTAGAAAAATAAACATCAATATAAAAATAAAAATAAATATATTTAAAATAAGAAATATAAAACATTTAACTCTATATTTGATTAAAATATCTATATTTGAATAACATTTTACAAATTACAAAAATAAACATCAATGTAAAACTAATAATAAATATATTAAAATAAGAAATATACAATATTTAACTCTATATTTGAACTTGGTAAGGAAAATAAATAAGAATAGTTAATATTGATTAGACATTTAGTGGGAGATAAAAATGATTATTTAAAGTGACGGTGCTGAGCGCATGGCCCAATATGTTTGGCAAATATGAATATCAGGAAGAGGATGTGTTTAAGAAGAGCGAATTCCTCCTGCAAATGAGCCCCGTGTATTAAAAAAGTACCCTTCTTTATCCACTTAATAGAAGGCCTATATGCGAGTCTCTTACAATTCTTAAATATATTGACAAGGTTTGGCAATTTATGCCACTTTTATCCTCCAAGCCATACGACCGAGGTCCAACCCGCTTCTGGGCATATTTTATAGGTAAGAAGGTGAGGCATTACCAACTGCTTTTGTGTCAATGTTTGACAATATCATGTTAGCATTTGAAATGAGAGATTTCAGGAATGTGCATGATTCTCTATTTCATTATCGTGGCTTTTCTCATCCGACAGTTTCCAATCTAATCAGAAAATGGAATAGCTCTATGTTTTCCATTCCTTATCTCCATGATGAAGATCATTCTGTTCCAGCTATTCCAACTCTAAGGGCTCCTGATTGCAATGAAAATAATGATGTGTGCACTGCAGAACATGATGGCTATTCTGCCATTGGTCACTAGTCTTGTTATACCATTTAGTTTTGGCATAGAAAGTAGTAGTGTGGTCAAGTTAATAATGTCACTACTTGTTTTGATGATTGAAAGTTCTAGGTAGGCATTCTCTTTATATATATATATATATATATATATATATATATATATATATAGTCTTTTGGTAAAAAAAAAAAAAAAAAATTTACTAAATCACCTTTTTAATATATCTATTGTTTGAAATTAAAATAATTAATTGATATTTATGTAGAACTTATTTTTTATTTGAACTTGGTTGTGCTGAGATGTATAATCAATGATTCATATGACCTATATATGGATACAAGAGGATTAAATTGATTTGAACCATCAATATTTCAGTTTCTGATTCTGTTTGTTTGTAGCATTGATAGCAAGAATACTTATTACTTTGAAAGAGGCATGGTCAAAAGACATTGCTCATTTAGTTTATTCCTATGCAAAAATAATAATTTAGCAATAAAAATCATATTAATTATGACCATTTTATATTGTACCATAGGGTATTTTTTTTAATAGGTAATTCCCTTATTTACCTATTTACAAATAATAATAATAATAAAATTCCTTCCATAAGGTGTTATCGATCTAGTGTGACCCAATGGAGATGAAATAATAGTTGAGCACCTTAACTTCATGCTAATTAAAATCCTATGTAGAAATTTCACATCTCTCTCATTTTTTAAATAATAACTTTCTTGAGAAGTCCTCTACTTTTAAGTAAGGATTCGAGGAACGATCATAAAAAATGATGCGACCTTAGTTTACTTTTAGTATATTAATTGCACATATTATGTATTAGAAAAAATAATAAAACCATCAACCATTCCAAATTTAAAATATCAAAAAAGAACTAATTAAAAACATCATTGAAAATTCCATAATTAGTACTAGGCAAATTCAATAATTGCTATCAAAATTCTATTGTATTGTTTATGCATTAAATTCATTGACTCATTTTTCATGACAAGTAGTTCACAAGAACCCACATCTCATGAGAATGAATATAACACTTAAGAACTCATTGCAATCAAGATTCAATTGTGTATTTCTTGAGTTAAAATCATTGTCCCATGTTTCATGATAGTGGTTCATAAGCACCCGTCTCTAATGAGTCTGAATGGAATAAATAACACTCGTTATGTCTAAGGGATGCCCATAGATGTGAAGCACTTGGACTTTTGATGACATCACCCATCTTGATACTACAACTCAAACACACTTAATAATATAGTTTCCTCCAAGGTTATAACCACTTTTCTTGTGACACTATTTGTAAATTCTTTAACAAGAATCGTACCTTATAAACCATTAATTACAAAACCCCTTAATCTCATCAATTGATAACTAGAGATAATTTCCTCATTAAGTATAACGGTGACATTTTTTTCAAGATTCAACTAAGTAATTTTTAGCCAAACTCATTAACCAATTTTTTAATAGTAGCGGTTCACATGAAACCATCCCTCATATTGAAGTCGTATGGAAAAATGAAGAAGTCTTTGTCCTTCACCTTTATCAGTGTTTCATACATTAAATTAGTATGAAATGTTTCATTCATTCTCATAAGTAGTGGGTTCTTGTGAACCACTACTCACGAGACATGATTTGATAAATTTGACTCTAAAATTATATAGTCAAAGCTTGATAGAAATATTACAATTTGACTTATTGGGGAAATATCTCCCACTTATCAATTGAAAAGATTAAGGATATTTATAATATATGGTACACAAGGCTAAACACTAGTTCAATGTTTTGCAAATGGAGTTTGAAGTAAATTGAACATAATCTTGGAGGAAACTTTGTAGCTAAGCACAATTGGACTAAAGTAGTATTGGGATGGATGACCACCTAGGGATTCTTCATGGTTCACCTTTGTGAGAATAACCTTAATGTAATCAAGGCTAAGTATTCTGATGCAGGAGCATCCAGAGGTATAAGGGCAATCCTGTGTCAACCAAAAAATGTACTTAGACTTAGTTTCTGTTTCATGTGTTTTCATTTCTGGATACCCATTTGGGCCAAATAAAAGTTCCAACTCTCACAATTCAACTATCAGTGTTCTAGGATAGAGTATTTGAACACGTTGGGATACGTGTAAATGCCAAAAAAATAGGAGTATGTAATTGAGCCATCATTTTGGTGAACTAGAAGGTGTAAATTGGTTGGATGATTGTAATTGTAACTTAGAGCATTCCAGAAAAAGAATTGGGTCAAAAGGCCCCATAGTTTGAAAGTTATCGCAGTTTTTTGATTTTTGGAGACCTCCTAAGAATGCTTCAAAGTCAGGTTAGGGGCATTAAATGACGTCAAATAGGGCCAAAAAATGGGGGATGAGAAAAGCTATCCATAGGGCTATAGAGCACTTCGAGAGCTTTTTAGAAATGTAAATGGTTTGTCAATCAGAGCTACGGTTCAAAAGTTATGCCTCCTGAAAGTTCGATTACCATTTTTGGATTCTTGTAATTTTGTGCCGACTTCTAATGCGACTTCTAGAGCCTTCTATTTGTTTGGTGGATTCCTACTAGCACTTTCTAGAATGTATTCCTAATCCTTAACCCTCTGGGGTCTATTTAAGAACATTTCTAGCATTGTAAAAGGTAGTTAGGAGTGGAGTTTGAGAGAAGGTACTGGGAGAAGAAATTATCTCCAGTTTTATGCTATTGTAAGCCCATAGGGCCTGTTTTGGAGTCTACTTCTCTATACTAAGTGTACTAGCATATTTTTACAGTTAATAAAATTTTCCCTTTCCTATTGTGTCCATTCTGTCCTTGGGTCATGTCCCCATCAAGTGGTATCAGAGCTGGTTTTCTTGAGTGTGTAGACAGAGTGCCAATTGTGAGGCAGTTTGCACCAGGGCTGTGTGGTTGTGGGTTTGAGTTAAGAAGATGCCTCCATGAAGAGAGCATGGTGGAAGGGTCAGAGCTATTAATCCTGAGGAGGTTAGAGCCCTCCAAAGGTAGGTAAAAGCATTGCATGAGGAGCTCCGTAGAGGAACAAATGTTGCCGCAGCGGACGAAAGTGAGGATGACAATGAAGAAGAAGAAATTGGACCTGAAGGGGAATTTGATGGGGAATTTCTAAATTAGGCCAAGGAAAGGCTTTTTAGGGCCATTACTAAGTTTGGGAAAAGACCTACAATTGATGTGGGTGCATTTTCAGGAAATCTGAAACTAGATGAGTTGATAGATTGGATCAATGAACTGGAAGAGTACTTTGAGTATGAGGATATCATGGATCCAGATAGGGTTAAGTTTGCAAAGGCCAAACTAAAAGGCCATGCCAAAATTTGGTGGCAAGAGGTTCAATTGGAAAGAAATAGAAGAGGAAAGGATAAGATCACAAGGTGGGATCACATGGTGGACAAATTGAAGAAGTAGTTCATTCTTTTTGACAACAAGCTTGATTTGTTTAAGAAGATGCATGGGTTAAAGCAAGTAGGAAAAATAGTCCAATAATATATAGAGGAGTTTTATCAACTTCTGATTAGAGCGGGGTATGGAGAAGCAAATAAGGAGAAGGTTGCTCGTTATATCAGTCGGTTGTGACCTAGCATCTAGGAGGAATTAAGTCTGGTAAGAATGACTAGCGTTGAAGAGGCATACCAATTTTCCCTATGAGTTGAAGAGAAGCTAAATAAGAGGTTTGAAGGGAGACAAAGAGGGCATGGTCAAGGAGGAAGGGGTAGTGGTAGGTCATCTGGAGGCCGAAATGAAACCCAAAAGAAAAATGAAGATGTGGGTACTAGCAGGAACCAGAGGAAAGAGGGTTTCAACCGCTCCCATGATCAAGACTTTGAAAATCAGAGAGGAAGAGGTAGAGGACATGGACAAGGAAGATGAGGCTTCTGTGGTACCTGTTTCTATTGAAATGAAGAAGGTCATTATGCCTTTGAATGCCCTCAATGACAAGGAAGGACAGATAGGAGAGCTTAGGGTCAAGCTACGGTTGCTCATGTGGATGAGGATGCACAATCATCACATTCAGAGGATGCAGAAAGAGGAGAGACTTTAGTAAATGAAAGGGTCCTACTAAGTGGTGAGATTGAACTTGGACAAAGGATGAGTTTATTCCGTACCAAGTACAAGTATGAGGATAAATGTTGTGTGATCATTGATGGTGGTAGCACTGATAACTTGGTATCAAAGGAGATGGTCTCTAAGTTGAAGCTCAAGAGGGAGAAACACCCCCAGCCCTATCAGATTGCTTGGGTGAAAGATGATCATAAGGTCCTGGTAAGTGAACAATGTTTAGTGAAATTCAAAATTGAGAGTTACCATGATGAGGTTCTCTGTGATGCTATTCCAATGGATGTTTGTCATCTATTTTTGGGTAGACTGTGGCAATTTGATAGGCATGCAGTACATGATGGTCATGCAAACACATACTCTCTAATAAAGGATGGAGTTTGCCACAAACTAAAGCCCATGAAAAAGGAAGGCGTAAAGGTATGTAGCAGTGCTAGGATTTGTCTTGTTGATGGAAGGAAGTTTTTAGATGGCATGAAACATTAGCGTATGTGCTATGCTTTGATTCCTAGGAAAGATAAAGAAGGTAGTAGTGAAATACCACTTGAAGTTTCATATTTACTAGGTGAGTTTGGAGATATCATCTCTGATAATGTTCCAAAGGGATTGCCACCAGTAAGGCAAATCAGTCATCAAATAGATTTAATCCCAGGAGCTAGTTTTCCTAACAAGGTTTCTCATAGGATGACTCCTTTTGAAACTAAGGAGCTAAATAGACAGGTTCAAGAGCTATTAAGGAAGGGCTTGATTCAGGAAAGCCTGAGTCCATGTGCAGTACCTGCAGTAATGGCACCAAAGAAGGATGGAGAGTGGAGGATGTGTATAGACTCTCGAGCTATAAGTAGGATAACCATCAAGTATCGATTTCCTTTTCCAAGAATGGATGATCTTATGGACTGCTTGAGTGGAGCTCAGTACTTTACAAAGATAGATCTCAAGAGTGGCTATCATCAGATACAAATACGAGAAGGAGATGAGTGGAAAACAACCTTCAATACCAAGGAGGGTCTTTATGAGTGGTTAGTCATGCCCTTTGGATTGACAAATGCCACAAGCACCTTCATGCGACTTATGAATGAGGCACTTAAGAAGTTCTTGGGAAAATTTGTTATTGTCTATTTGGATGATATTTTAATTTTTAGCAAGACTTTGGAAGAAAATTTATTGCATATTCGTAGTGTCCTTGAAACGTTAAGGGAAGAGAAATTGTTAATTAATCTGAAGAAGTGTATCTTTGCAAAAAGGGAATTAGTCCACTTGGGGTTTGTTATATCACTTGAAGGTCTCAAAATGGATCCAGAGAAGATAAAAGCCATCTTGGAATGGCCTACTCCAAGGTCTACTATTGAGGTAAGATCAGTTCATGGTCTGGTTAGTTTTTACAGGAAGTTCATCAAGAATTTCAGTGGCATATGTGCACCCCTGACTGACACAATAAGAGGCGATAGAAAAGAGTTTAAATGGACCGCATCAGCTACGAGAAGTTTTGAATTGCTGAAGAAGAAGAAGGTGATAGAACAACCTATGTTGGCACTTCCAGATTTTAGAAAGGTATTCCAGGTGGATTGTGATGCTAGTGGTAGCGCTATTGGGGCTGTATTAAGCCAACAAGGTAAGCCTATTGCATATTTTAGTGAAAAATTGAATGATGCGAAAAAGAAATATTCTATTTATGATCAAGAGTTCTATGCAATAGTTCAAGCCTTAAAGAAATGGAGGCATTATTTATTGCCAAAGGAATTTATTTTGTATACTGATCATCAGGCATTACAGTACTTAAATAGCCAAGGTAAATTGAATCAGAGGCATATGAAGGGGGTAGAGTTCTTGTAGAGCTATACATTTGTGTTGAAGTATAGAAGTGGAAAATCTAACAGGGTTGCAGATGCACTAAGTAGGAGACAATTGTTGCTTACAACAATGCAAGTTGAAGTAGTTGGGTTTGATGAACTCAAGAATCTGTACCCTGAGGATCCTGATTTTGCTGAAGCATGGAAAGCTTGTAAAGAGCATGTTGCTGTAGACAGAACTAAGTGGCTAGACTATCTGATTCAGGATTGTATGTTATTCAAGGGCAGTCAATTATGCATTCCAAGGAGTTCCATGAGGGAAAATCTGATTAAGGAGAAACATAGTGGAGGGATGGTAGGACATTTTGGTCAAGATAAGACCATTTCCATTCTTAGAGAACATTATTTTTGGCCTCAAATTTCACAGGATGTGAAGAAGTTTGTACAGAGTTGTCAGATTTGTCAAGTGGCCAAGGGATTTAGTCACAATACTAGACTATATCAGCCATTGCTTGTTCCATCAAAGCCATGGGAGGACATAAGTATGGATTTTGTTCTCGGATTGCCAAGGACACAAAGGGGTAATGACTTAGTATTTGTGATGGTTGATAGGTTCTCCAAAATGGCACATTTCATTCCATGCCACAAAAATCATGATGTTGTCCATATTGCAGACTTGTTTTTCAGAGAGGTGGTAAGACTACATGGTCTCCCAAGAAGTATAGTTTCTGATAGAGACACTAAATTTGTGGTTTATTTCTGGAGAACATTGTGGAAGAAGTTGAGAACCGACTTGAAATTCAGTTCCACACATCACCCGTAGACTGACGGCCAAATAGAAGTGGTAAACAAAAGTTTGGGCAATTTGCTGAGATGTTTAGTTGGGAATAAGCCCAAGGGATGGGATTTGATTCTACCACAAGCAAAATTTGCATACAATAACTCTGTAAATAGGAGTACAGGTAAATTACCATTCCAAATTGTATATGGAAGTAGCCCAAGGACTGCACCAGAATTGAGGAAGATAGAGCAAGGGGAAAGGAGAAGTGCTGAAGCTGAAGAATTTGCTGAACATATCAAGCGTCTACATGAGGACGTTTAGGCACACATTACCAAGATGAATCAAGGGTATAAAGCTAGGGCTGATCAAAGGAGAAGACATAAGGAATTCCAAGTAGGGGATCTAGTCATGGTACACTTATGAAAAGAAATATTTCCAGCCGGTACTTACAACAAGCTGAAAATGAAGAAAATTGGCCCCTGCAAAATTCTAAAGAAACATAACTTAGGAAATGCATATGAGGTGGAGTTTCTAGATGGTATTCACATTTCTCCTATTTTCAACATTATAGACTTAACAAAGTATCATGATGATGGTGCAGATGAGGAGCTGATGTTAGAGCCATGTCCAATTCCTACTTCTAAGAAGGAGGAGATAGAGGAGATTCTGGATAGTCATGTGGGTAGGAGTACCAAAAATAGGCAGTATGAAGAGTATTTGGTCAAATGGAAAGGACGGCCGGTAGAGGACTCAACTTGGATTTCAAAAACTGAGGTTTCCCATTTTGGATTTCCTCTACCATTCATAAAGTGATAGGGTCACTTTTCAATCTACCCTAGGTGTCTGATGCTGGAGCATCTAGAGGTATAAGGGAAATCCTGTGTCAACCAAAAAATATACTTAGACTTAGTTTCTGTTTCATGTGTTTTCATTTTTGGATACCCATTTGGGTCAAATAAAGGTTCCAACTCTCACAGTTCAACTATCAGTGTTCTAGGATAGAGTATTTGAACACCTTGGGATACATGTAAATGCCAAAAAAATAGGAGTATGTAATTGAGCCATCATTTTGGTGAACTAGAAGGTGTATATTGGTCGGATGATTGTAATTGTAATTTAGAGCATTCCAAAAAAAGAATTGGGTCAAAAGGCCCCACGGTTTGAAAGTTATCGCAATTTTTCAATTTCTGGAGACCTCCTAAGAATGCTTCAAAGTTAGGTTAGGGGCATTAAATGACCTCAAATAGGGCCAAAAAATGGAGGATGAGAAAAGCTATCCATAGGGCTATAGAGCGCTTTGAGAGCTTTTCAAAAATGTAAACGGTTCGTCAATTAGAGCTACGGTTCAAAAGTTATGCCTCTCGAAAGTTCAATTACCATTTCTGAATTCTTCTAATTTTGTGGCGACTTCTAATGTGACTTCTAAAGCCTTCTATTTGGTTGGTGGATGCCTACTAGTACTTTCTAGAATGTATTCCTAATCCTTAACCCTTCGGGGTCTATTTAAGAACATTTCTAGCATTGTAAAAGGCAGTTAGGAGTGGAGTTTGAGAGAAGGTACTGGGAGAAGAAATTATCTCTAGTTTTATGCTATTGTAAGCCCATAGGGCTTGTTTTGGAGTCTGTTTCTTTGTACTAAGTGTACTAACATATTTTTACAATTAATAAAATTTTCCCTTTCTTGTTGTCTCCATTTTGTGCTTGGGTCGTGTCCCCATCATATTCAATTAATTCTAATGAGAAATAATTTCCTTTTAACTGCTACTTATGAAACATGTGTCAATGAGTCAATCTCAAAAACTAAATGTTGAATCCTTTCAACAATATTAAAAAATAAGAGAATTTAAAAGGGTTGAGAGTGGTTGAAAAAGGTGGTTGGATATCCAATAAATCATGGTCATTCATTGCATCCTCACTTCTTTAAAACCAACTTGGTCCAAAGTCAACACACACCACCAATACAAATTTGACTTCATTGACAGCTAAATATCCAAATCTCTCAGATGATGACATAATTTTTTTCAACTAAGGGTTAAAATAGTCTTTTTACAAGGGACCAAAAACCCCAAAACTAATTCTAAAATAAAGTTAGAGTTTAAACATAAAGAGAAGTGCTCAAAAAACAACCAACACCCTCAGTCAACCAACAAAAATAGACAACCTACCGAAAGATAGACATAAAAACCAACACCAAAACCAAATTGCTACCTACATGAATAAGAAACTAAAAGCCAAAAAAAAAAAAAGAACAGATAAACAAGCCAACAAATTAAATTAGATTCAGTGGCATGTACACCTTTTCTTTGTTCTTCTTAGCAAAAAATTTATCCTCCTTTTTAATTTTTTCCTTTGTGTTTGCTTTCATCTTCCTTATAGAAGACCTAGTTCTCTTCTTACTCCCAAGGAGTCTCTTCTATGCCCTTTGCCTCATACAAATCCATGACCATAACACTGTCCACCAGCATGTCCAAATTGCTACTAATTTTCTTCATATTTTTTACTGAGACCTATTACCACATTTTGTTTTCCCTGCCGAATTTCAAATTTTAAACGTTCAGCCCGTCCAAACGGCTAATTCCCAAGGTCAATAATATTTTAATGCCGACCTTATAAAGGTTTCCATGACCCGCAGGTTTTCTGGCCATCAGATCTATGGAGGGCGCCATCTCGCTATGGTGATGTTGTGCGAGAATTACGTTAGTGACATCGCGCCCTGTCGATACGTGTCCGATGGGTCTAGCAATAGGCAACATGTTTTGGCAACGAAAAGGTTTTGCGGTGTGCCAAAAAAGTTTCACGATAGACCGAAAAGTGTTCACGACGGGTAGTTGGTTTTTGATGGCTAGAAGTCTCAAAAGCCGATAAGGCACCATGTCGCCAACGAAAAACCCATGAGTTTTTCGTTGGCAACATAGCACCCAAATGGAAAATCAGATCGGCGGTAGGAGCAATCAGGCAGTCGGGTCCCATTTGTACTTCACCTGCACAGTCAGAAGCCTGGCATCATGGTGGCGAATCAGAGGGAGCCACGTGCAAATTAGAGGACATGTTATCAGTTGGGCGCTATGGTGCTATGGGAATTTGACCTCGATTTTCTCATAGCGACATAGCGCCTAGTCGACACGTGGCCACTCCATGGGGTCAAATCTTGGATTTTCCAAGTCGACACTTCAAAAGGCCAGTAGGGAGGTGCTAAGTGTAGGGTCAAGGCATATGTGGTTCACGAGCCCAGTGATTTTCAAAAGAAAGGATGTACAGAGTACGAGGTGGTCCTGACCGTCAGATTAATGTTGATCTACAATAGGTGCCATTGCGCTATGAAGAAGCTGCGCGAAATCTACAACGGTGACATAGCGCCTGGGCACCACGTGTCCCTCACTAGGGTCAAGCAGTACGAACCCTCCAGGTTGGTGCCTTGCCTGCCAGGTGATGCTTCGTCGGTCCAATAAGGAACTGCCACATATGCTAAGTCAGAACACAGATATGTCATGGGACCAGTTCTTCAATGCGGCCAGCACAGTCAAAAGGTTATGTCCTCCACCATCAGATCTATAGAGATCGGCAGTCAGCGCTATGTCGCTTATCAAAAGTTGCACGATGAATATGATGGTGACATAGTGCCTGAAGGACATGTGTCCTCATGGGTCCAAGGATGTCAGTGAAGATCCGTTAGACAATTCAACATGTCCAGTTCCTATTTGTTGATGCGCTGAGGGGAATGATCTACCTTGCTCACTGTCAGATCAATTCGGATCAATGACAGGCGCCATCTCGCTATGAAAAAACTACATGGTCTTTATGCTGGCGACATAGCGCCCTATTGACGCATGTCTCACTGGCCTGGTCAAGGTTGGCGGTTAGCAGCTGGCAGTTACGGTTAATGATAATAGTCTGAAAGGTGGCGCAGTTAGTCTGATAAAGAAGGTCAACCACAGAGGACTCCCCAGGTGGCAGAGTAAAAAGATATGATTGGCCCACGTGGCCTAGTTGGTGCATAAGGAACTGGTTGACTCTCTGACCCCTGCTGATCCATGAACCAAGAAGTGAAGGTGGTCAATTTTATCTTGCGATCTGATCTTCATGATCGATCTCAACCTACCAGAAATGAATGTGAAACATAGGGAAACACTCCACTGTCTCAGTCGATCCATCTACTGTGTCAGGATCATTCATTGGTAACGTTTCTGTCTACTCGAGGCATTTCTTCAGTCGAATATCTGATTTTGTACTTCAGAATCATGCTCGAGTGTGATCTTTGATCAAATATTTTTGTATGGGAGCTTTATGGTAGTAGTTGAGCAGTTAATGCAGAGCCAAAATCCTTAGTTATGTCTGAACTATAAAGGCAATTTTGTAATCTTTTTCCAGGGGGGACTCTTTCTGGTTTCTCTGATATTGCTCTGCAATTCTCAGTGTAACATTCCCTGTGCCTCTGAACTGAATGATTTTCTATTTTATCTCCTTAAGCCATTAATGTGTATGTGCATCCCTTTTGCCTCTCATTGGTGTATAGTTGAGATCTGTAGCCTGTATACTATATCTATTTTTGCCTACTGGATAATATATAAGTGAGATTCCTCTTTCCTTGTGTTATTCAGTTTGGTTTCCTGATCTGCGAGTGGTTATTAGATCAAAACAAGTCTGTATGTGTATATCCTTAGTTTCATTCTGGTTCAATAGTGCACACATGGGCAGAAATGGGTTTGAACACTCTATTTCGGTGCATCACCTCCATAGTTTAGGTAGGGTAGAGTTGTTTTTTGCATCTCCTTCTTCCTCTTTTCCTTTCGAGAGTAGTTAGGTGCACCTTGATAGTAAGAGGAAGCCGGCCTTCTCCGGAGACTCAACCTCGTAGTTCAAGTCCCATAGCTTGGAGGTTGTTTCCATGTTTTACTAGTTGTCCTCGCACATAGGCCTTGGACAAGGGTGCAAACCTAAGTGACAACAGTTTTTGGCACGCCCGATGGGACTACAACAACAAGATTTATTAAAGATTTAAAGTCCACTGGTGTCAAAGAAGAAAGAGTTCCAAAGATTAATACTGAAGAGGTAGTGCTGGCTTCAGTATTCGAGCCTTTAAGAGGCTGATTCTTCAAAGTACTTGGTGACTCTGAACATCAACAAATCTGGTTCCAAGCCAAAGCTGCAGTGATTCATGCCCAGAGCTGAAACAAGGGCATCTTCTAGAGGTAAATTTCAATATCAAGAGCTTTTTCTTTCAAATCCTAGAAGAAGGAGGACTAGGACTTCATTATTACCAGTTAGGGGTGCAATAACAGTTAATATACCTGTAAGATCTATCTCTACTCCTCCTATTGTTCGAACTCAGCCTAGATTGCCATCAACACTCACCAATAGAACACTTGTTTACATGGCACAGCCAAGAGTTCATGCCTTTGCCACCTTTAATGGTGGAAGTCCTCTATTGTTAGCCCAAAGACATGATATACCAGTATCTGCACTAAAATGTATACCTGATTTTAGTGGTGAGACTTCCATCTCCCCTTTAGAGCATATCCAAGAAGTAGCAAATGTCTGTAACATTCATGGTGTTACAGAGGATGATGTTGCTGTCAGACTTCTAGCCTCATCTTTAAAAGGAAAAGAATTACAGTGGTATAGAGGTCTAGCTCATGGTTCTATAACTAATTGGGATGAATTAGGAGCAGGATTATGCAAACATTTTGAGGATAGAAGTGACCATCTATCACTTTTAGAGTAGTTGACTACAATAAAAAGGCCCCCCCATGAGTGTATGACTGATTTTAACTATAGATTCCAAAAGACATGGGATAGAATACCTACCTCAGTGAAACCTACCCCTGGTAATGCCTTCTTGCATTACCTTAGAGCTTTTAACAGTGATATTGCCACTACAATCCAAACTATGGGAGGAGATACCTTGCCTAATGCTTATGAGATAGCCATAAAGGCTGAGAACATCCTAATACAAGGAGGAAAGTTGGCTCCAAGGCCCCCTATGCCTTTCTTTCCTGATGTTCCCAACCATCAACCAACAATAGCCCCTCTTCCTACAACTCCTACATCACAAGCCCTTACTCTAGTTGCTCAAGCTTCCACATCCTCAAATGGGATAGATGAACTCAAAGAAATGCTCCAAGGTCTAGTGCTGAATACAGATAAAAGAGAGAAGACCTTGGATAAAAAATTGCAAGAGCAGGGGAGGGAGTTGAAGGACCAAGGAAAGAGATTGGAAGATAGTTTTTCTATGATAAAAAAAATGAGTAACAAGGTGGTGGCCTTAGAAAGGCAGCAAGCTCAAAGTGGCAAGCCTCCCCAATTGCAATATCAAGCTCCAAGTGGTGGTATGCCTCCTAATCAGTGGAGTAGCTCTTTTGATCAGGGTAGGAAAAATAGTCATGCTTTTGCTTCAAGCTCAAATCAGAACAGAGCTATAGTCCCTCAGAATAACTTGGCCCAAGATCAAGATTTCTGTCCTTCCTGCAACTATTCTTATACCTATTGCATGTGCCAGAAGGCAGAATCTTATATGGCCCTAACTGTCCAAGAACCTGCAGCAAAGCAATCATACAAGCAGGATCATCCCAAGGAGGCCTCATATATTCAAGGACATGATGATTGCTCTTTCATGAATCATCAGGTTGGGGAGCATTGTAATGTGAACTAGGATTCTGTTGCTCATAACACAAGAAGCAAGAAGAGAGCTATGGAACATGCTACCCCTCCTTCTCCTAAGCAGTCCTCAACTTCAAGTGCTACACCTCATATACATGCAGCAAGTGAACAAATAAGTACTTCACAGCAGCAAAAACAAGATTCTAGAAGGAAAGATGCAAGTGATCCTTTTGTTGCTCCACCTCAACCTCTCATAAATGTAGCTCCCAAAGTTTCTACCAAAGTTCCTAATACACCATTCAGTGTGGTAGAGCAAATGAAGTAGACCAATGTGAATATTTCTATGTGGGATGCTGTTGCTACCATACTAATACAAAAGAAGATGCTGCAGCAAGAATTAGAGAAGATTGAACCCAAGGATCAACCATCTACCATGGAGAGTGCCACAAGTCTGGTACAACCAACAGGAGATGTGGAGACAAATAAAAAGGTTAGACCTCCTCCATTCTATGTTTCTTTGATTATAGGAGGCAAATTAGTCCATAATTGCATGATAGATTTAGGGGCTAGTAGCTCTGTAATGCCTAGGTGTGTTGTTGATGCTTTAGGAATGAAATATGAGCCCATTGTTAGGGATGTGTTACAATTAGATGGTAGTACTGTCAAAACTGTAGGTATCCTTAGGAATGTGGAGATGGCCCTACATGCATGCCCTGGTTGCACTGTGATTCAAGACATATATGTTGCTGAAGTCAAGCCCTATTTTGCTATCTGTCTTTCAAGGGATTTCACTGCTCAAATTGGTGGATTCATATCTGCTGATTGGTCATATATGTCATTTAAGACCAGATATGGAGCCAATGCCTCAATTAGAGAAGAACCTCAAGCCCTTCATCACACTGAATCTTACAACCCCAATCCCACCAACATGAATTGCCCTATTCTAGAGATGGATGAAAATGACATAGTAAATGAGCCTGTCACTTCCACAGCAGAGATTCCTAATTTCTTCTTGGATGAGTGGGCAAATGCATATCAGTTTGAGCCTATGTCAGAGACTCTTGAGACAGGCCTTAGTACATATTGCATAATAGAGAAAGATTTCTCAAGTTCCTGATCTTGTTGGGACTAATGATGATATAAATGGAATATGGAGTATGTATTTTGATGGCTCAAGGAATAGAAATGGAGCAAGGGCTGGTGTTATGTTGGTCTCTCCTACACAAATAAGATACTACTTCTCCTTTAGGCTCCAATTCAGTTGCACCAATAATGTGGCCGAGTATGAATCTTTGATTCAAGGTCTCTTACTTGCCCAAAAGAGAGGAATTCAAGCCTTGAGAGTATATGGAGATAGTGAGTTAGTAGTTAACCAAGTGAGAAATCAGAATATCACTAAAAATGGCCTGCTCAATTCTTACAAACATAGAGTCTGGGATTTGCTTGAGGGCTTCAATGCATTTAATATTCAGAGCATTCCTAGGAATGAAAATAGACATGCTGATAGACTTGCAGCAGTGGGTGCATCTTATGATGTACCAGGGAATCTTGAGGAGGAAAAGAAGCAAAAAATAAAGGTGGTAGTAAGGCCTGCCATCCCTGACAACAACACTCATTGGCAAGTGTTTGATTCTGATGAACAAATTGTGAGTTTCTTGCAAAATGGGGCAAAATTCTCAGATAGAAATCAGTCAAGGCTGCAAGATCAGTATGGTGATCAGATCATTCACCTCAGTTCTAACAGGTTTCCCAAGGGTCTCATTACCTTGGAGAGTTCCTTTAATCCTGATGATCAAATAAGAGGCAAAGGAATGAATCTAGCTGCAGAAAAGGATGATTATGCCCCAGTTACAATTGTTGATGGAAAATCTCTGAATATGGGGAAGGTATGTTCTGAAACTGAGCAAGAAAACTTCATTCATTTATGTCAAGAATTTAATGATGTATTTTCTTGGACATACAATGACTTAAAAGGGTTTGACCCTAGTTTGTTTCAGCATACCATAGATTTAATTGATAAGGCCAAACTAGTAAGGTAAAAATAGAGACTAGTGAACCCTAAGATTGAGCCCCTAATGAGAAAAGAACTATTCAAGTTGATAGAGGCCAATATAATATTTCCTATCAAACACTCATCATGGGTAGCTAACCTTGTCCCTGTAAGGAAGAAGAATGGAGAAATCAGACTGTGTGTGGACTTTAGGGATCTTAATCAGGCCTCCCTTAAAGATCACCATCCTCTCCCTTCCATGGAGCAAATCCTGTCTAAGGTCATTGGGTCAAGGAGATTCTCTTTTCTTGATGGATTCTCTGGTTATAATCAAGTGTTGGTTAAAGAACCTGACAGATATAAGACAACATTCACTACTAAATGGGGCACCTATGCTTATTGCAAGATGCCATTTGGACTAACAAATGCAGGTGCCACATTTCAGAAGGCAATGGAGATGGCCTTCAAAAAATTGATTGACAAGTTTGTCTTAGTATACCTTGATGATATAACTATATATTCAAAGAATGTAGAAAATCATTTTGATCACCTAAGGCAGGTATTTCTAAGATGTAGAGAGTTTGGGGTTTCCCTTAACCCAGCCAAGTGTGTCTTTGCTACAAGTCAAGGAAAATTATTGGGACACATTGTATCTAAGGATGGGCTGACCATTGAGCTAGAAAGAACAAAGGCAATACTTGACCTTCCTCTTCCTAAACACAAGAAGGGGCTACAAAGTTTCCTTGGTAGGATAAATTTTGTAAGAAGGTTTATTCCTAATCTTGTTACCATGGTGAAACCTCTTACAGCTATGCTCAAGACAGGTATGGTCTTCTCATGGACAAAGGAAGGGAAGGAGAGTTTTGAAGAGATCAAGGCAGCCATAGCCTCAGTCCCTACTCTCATGAACCCAAATTTTGAGAAAGATTTCATCCTCTACACTTTAGGTGGTGAGTCAAGTATATCTGCTGTCTTGACTCAAACAAATGACAAGGATGAGGAGCAGCCCATAGCCTTCTTTAGTGAAGGGCTTAAGGAATATGAAGATAAGTACAACTTTGTTGAGAAGCAAGCTCTTGTAGTCATCAGAGCCTTGAAGAAATTCAGACAACTCTTATCCCACAATAGGATCCATTTGTTAGTGCCCCATGCCAGTGTAAAAGACTTCCTGTTAAGCAAGGATATCAATGAAAAGAGAGCTGGATGGGTCACTAGGGTAATGGAGTATGATGTTGATATTTAGATTACCAAGTTGGTAAGAGGGAGAGGATTGTGCAAAGAAATGTTATCAGGTCAGGATTCTGATGAAGAGGCTGCTATGGTAGTAACAGAGCAACAGGAGGAAGGAAATGTTAATGGTCCAAGGAGCTGGATAGATGATATGAAGAGCTTCTTATTAGGGAACGGATACCCTCAGGGATTGGATAGAGCTAAAAGAAGACAATACAGAGTGCAGTCCATTCCCTATGTGGTAATTGATGGTATCCTATTTAGGAGAGATTTTAATGGGACCCTATTAAGATGCATTGAAGAGGATCAAGATGAGAGGATGATTAAGGAACTCCATGACGGCCCTGATGGTGGCCATTTCTCTGCAAGAACAACTACCATAAAGATCATGAGGGTCGGTTATTATTGGCCATCTTTGTTCCATGATTGTTATAGATATGTGAGAAATGCACTTTCTTTTCAGGCAAAAAGGCTTGCAGCTCTCCCCCTTCATCCTATTCAGGTGGATTAGCCCTTTATCCAGTGGGGATTGGATTTTATAGGCCCCATTAATCCTCCATCTAGTGCAAGTAATAAATGGATTTTGGCTGCTACTAATTATTTCACCAGATGGACAAAAGCAGTTGCCTTGAAGGATGTCACAGAACCATCAGTTGTTGAGTTCCTTGATGGGATTGTATCTAGATTTGGTGCTCCTTCTACTATTATCTCAAACAATGCTAGGTCTTTTGTTGGAACCCAGAGTTGTGCATGGGCAATGAATCACAATATCTACCTGAGCACATCATCAAATTACTATCCCCAGGGTAATGGTTTGGCTGAGTCTTCCAACAAGAATCTGATCAGAATCATGAAGAGGACAATAGAAGACAATCAGAGGGTCTGGCATAAGAAATTAAGAACTACTTTATGGGCTGATAGGATAACACCCAAGAGATTTTTTGGGAATTCACCTTTTGTGCTGGTATATGGTAGAGAGGCCAGACTCCCAATTTCATTGGAATTCCCATCCTTGGAGTTGGCTCGTCAGTTGGAATTGATTGAAGATAATGCCATGTCAGTAAGAATGGAAGAGTTGATTGAATTGGAAGAAAAGAGAAACAAGGCCATGGAAACCCTATAAATGCATCAGCAGTAGATGAAAAGGAGTTTTGATAAGAAGGCAAGGGCCAGAACCTTCAGAGAAGGAGATTTAGTCCTCAAGTCGGACTTAGATAGAGCAAAACTAGGAAGACATTCCAAGTTTGATGCATTATGGAGTGGCCCCTATCTGATTGCTAGTTGCAAATAGGCCAATGCATTTCAATTGAGCAGACCCAATGGTGAAGTTTTTCCCATTCCAGTTAATGGGATTTATCTTAAAGCTTGTTTTTGATGAGGGTCGAGTTCCTGTACATAAGTAGTTTAGTTCTTTCTACTGTTCTTGTTTTTCAAGAAGTGCGCATGCACGTAGTTCTTTTTTTTGAGTTACCAGCTCTCGAAGTTTTGACAGTCTCAGGTTGTAGAGGAAGTCTTGTTTTGTTTCTAGTTACAGAAATAGAGCTAGAGTTTTTAAGGTTTTAATGTTCTCACAGAAGGGTTAGGGTTTTGCAGTTCTCAGATTCATACCTTTTTCAACCCTGTGGCCCAATGGACTTTTTACAGGCACTGGTCTAATGCATAGCAGGCTTGCATCCCCTGCGAGTCACCAGAATGTTACCACATTTTGTTTTCCTCACCGAATTTCAAATTTTAAATGTTCGGCCCATCCCAATAGCTAATTCCCAAGGTTAATAATATTTTAATGCCGACCTTATAAAGGTTTCCACGACCCGTAGGTCTTCTGGTTGTCAGATTTGAGGAAGATCTACGGAGGGTGCCATCTTGCTATGGAGAAGTTGTGCGAGAATTACGTTAGCGACATAGCGCCTCGTTGACACATGTTCGGTGGGTCTAGCGACGGGCAACATGTTTTGGCGACGGAAAGGTTTCGCGCCATGCCAGAAAAGTTTCACGATAGATCAGAAAGTGTTCACGATGGGCAGTTGGTTTCTGATGGCCGAAAGTCTCAAAAGGCGGTAAGGCACCATGTCGCCAATGAAAAACCCACGAGTTTTTCATTGGCGACATAGCGCCCAAACGAAAAATCAGATCGGTGGCAGGAGCGATCATTGAAATATTAATAGGTTGATGCAAAGGATGACAGCAGGAGCAGAAACTCCAAATTAGTCACAAGCATGGTGACAGAGGGAGAAAAACAACAAGAAGCCAAAGTTTATATTTTGCATGATAAAGATGCTACATCTTTGGCATTTATGTCAAAGAGGGAGAAATATGCAAAAAACTAATCAATACAAAGAAAGAGGGAGATATATATGAAAGAGGGAGATATATGAGATTAGTAGTAAAAATGCAGCAAGACAACGTATACAATCTTGGTAGTAACTGAGTTGATTAATTGATCAGTTTGGTTTGCCATCAATGCCAAAGAGGGAGATTGTTGGAAATGATTGAAATGATCATAAGAAAAAGTTGTTGGAATAATATATGGAACTGGTAAAGAATGTCCTCAATCATTTTATTTTCATTGATGTCAAATGTGCTACTTGCAGGAATGACGATTGCTTTAGTGATCCAAATACTATCAATTAGTTGATTGTCAAGGAGGAGGCAATCAATAAGATGTAACTAGAACACCTAGAGAAAAGGTTGAAGTTATGATGTTTTAATGAAGTACAAGGATCAGCTAAGCCATTGATGAAAAAGTGTATTTGATGACATACTATAAGATACAAAGAATGGGCGCACTAGAACATATCAAAGATTTAAGGTTTTAGCTAAGTCTTTTGTAAAGCTCAACTAAGTTCATTAGAGAGAAGGAGCCGAGCAAGCTGGTAAGAGTTGAGAAAATTCCTAGTTGATGTTGAGTAAACTTCAGATGTTGAGTGACATCAAGTGCCGAGTAGAACCAAGTGCCGAGCAGAATCAAGTGCCGAGCAGAATCAAGTGCCGAGAAAAACCAACTGCCGAGCAGGTATAGGTGCCGAGTAACACAGAGGTGCCGAGCACTAGTAACTCGATAATGCTGAGTTGCTGCATTATTTTGGAAATCGAAGATTCACCAGATCTAAGCTGACAAGGTTGTTATCTAGAAATTTGTGAATTAAAAAGAAGATAAGAATGATGAGCTGGTGGCACAGAACACCATGTAGAACATTTTTTTAGGATACAACTAGCGAAGTTTCTAGAAGAAAACAAGATAGGGGGTAGATACATTGTATCCTACCTAATCCATTTTGAAACCCTAAAATTGGAGAGGGAGAATTGAGTGGCAAAGGCAAATCATATTTCTATTTAAGAAGACATAAGTTAGTAAAAAATGAGAGAGAGAAGTGGTCAAGCATAAAAGCATGAGGTACTGAAGAAGGTGCTAAGAAGAAGAAAGCACATGAACTCTATTTGGATAGACAACCACTAGGATGATTGCATTGGCAGAATGAGTAAGAAGGCTCAAGAAGACAAAGCTTGAGAGGAAGACAAGCAGTCAGAGCTGAAGTGATTGAAGCCAAACATAAGGATTGAACTGAAAGTGTGATCTAAAATCTACAAAGTATGTTGTAAGTTATATCAGATCAAAAGACCATTATCATTACTTTCTAGCAATTGTAACAGTAAGTTTAAATCCTATGAACTTAGGTTGGTTTAATAGCCATAAGATAAATCCTTTAACAGGGTGACATTCCAAGTGAATGTTCTAGATACTTTTAACCAGGCCCATTCCTAATAGTTTGGTGAAATACTCTAACAAGGTCACATTTAACAGTGTGGTGTAAGCCTTTAACAAGGCATCACTTCAGAAGAGTGAGAATCAAGTAGCATGTTACTGGTGGTTTTTCCCGAATTGGGTTTCCACGTAAATCATTGTGTCATGTGTTGATCTTGGATGTTTTATCTTTGCATATTGATTTACTGTAACTTGCTTATATGATTGATTTAAGTTTGGATGGATGAAAAATGTATGGATTCATTAAAAGTAGTAAAAAGGTATTAATAGGGCATTTGGACCTTGAATAACTGATTCACCCCCCCTCTTAGTTATTCTAAAGAATTCTAACACCATCATAGGTAACATTTTGAATTACAAGTTTAAGGACCAGTTTCCATAATTTCCTAAAAGATGAAGTAACCACATCGCCCACCCCCCCTTTTCCTAACTAGAGCCCCATCCTTAATCTCAAGAAATTTCTTAACTATTTCTTCAACAATGCTTTTTTTGCTGTACAAATTCATACCTTTGATGTTAAGACCCATAATCAAAACCATAATATTAATATTTAGTTTAAGAATCTTCGTAGCAAGCGTCATTGCATCTGGCTCCCAACCATTGATGAAAGCTTCAGTAATTCCATCTTAAAATCCTTCATTCTTGTCATTTATGGAACCTGACCAATTTTGTCCAACTTCTCGCAGACTTCTAGTTCTTTTTTCAAGTGATCACAATTCCTCAACTCCCTCCTTTCCACATTTCCCATGTTGATGGCTCTAGAACTATTTCCAATGCAAGAGATACACGAAATGCAACTTTCTACAAACAAAGAAAATCACAAATACAATCTCAAAATGAAAACCACCCACAAAGCATGAGAATATTTCCAATTTTGATGCCTAAACTTGATATAAGTATACTCATAATTACATTCCATGTCTTGATGCATGCTTTTCAATTGTAATTAGATTTTTAAAATCTCTAGCTTTACAAAGTTCCCTATCATGATCAATCATGGATTTGATGTTTCAATACCCTAACAAATACTCGGTCCAAGTTATAGGTGTAATGTTGGAAAATACAATGTTGGAGATAAAATATGCCACGTTGTTCACTTCCTTATATATGTGGCAAATTACCAAGTCTAGAGTATTAATGATAGAAAAATATTCTTACATTGTATTTGGAATCAACCAAAAAGATTTATCTTCTTTTTGTAAAGAATATATAATATTCAAGGAATCTCCCTCTATCCACAACCACTTGTAGCTACACTTGACCACTAGCCTTAAACCATGGAGAATACCCATTACTTCTCAGAAGTGGTTTGTTTAACATCTAAGAGAAATTGCCATGGCTTTGAGGATATTTCCATGTTCATCCTAAATAATAGCCCCACAACTAGTAGCCCACAGGTTCCCTTTGGATGCTCCATCAAAATTCAATTTACTCTACCCTTATAGAGAACTATCCCACATTTTCTTATCTCTTTTAGCTTTATTTCTCACTTTGGGGATTTGAGAAAATCCATCTAAAAACTAGTCTCAAAATCCAATCTAGCTATGAAGCTGCTTTGCAAATTTTTTACTACATTGAGTTTGATTCTGGTGACTAGAAAAGCTTGACTTCTAGCAACATCCCTAAAGAATCTATTATTTATTTATTTCTAGAGGTACCATAGTACATGGAGGGGCAACTACTACCAAAAGCCTGTGTCAATAGTAGGGAAACAACTACACCACATAGACCAAAGACCAGTCACCTTTCGAGGAAAAATCCACTAAATTTCCAGCATTGGAAGAGCCACATCTAAGTCTCCCACACATAAGGACATTATACAAAGATATGATCCCCAAACTACATGTCCCCTTCATAAAAAAAAGACCTATTAGAAAAAGGCATTCCTCTATTCATTAGATTATCAATCCCGAGGATCTTGTTAAAAAGGAAAAAGCCAAAGGAAAATATTAATTTTAGGGATATGATGGTGGTTCCACACCTTAGCCTAGACACAAGAAGGATAGATGGGCATTTGAAGAGAAAAAGTTTCCAAATCCACTAAATAGGAGCACTCTCACAACTATCCCAAATAATCCTATCCAATTCATTTTTTACCAATACAACCAAATTGAAATATAGCATCAAAGATACAAAAGTTAAATCAAGAGTTGTGAGATCTATCCACTTACCATTCTGCCAATAATCCATAATAGGAGATTTAATCCAAAGTTTACATTTTTCATTGAAGGGTGCCAACTTTATCAAAGTAGAAATTGGACATTAGAAGATCCACTTGTCACCAAAAAAATCTAGACTAACACCATTGCCCACTTTCCATCTACCTCTACATAAAATTAACTCTTTACCTTGCTAGATGTCACTCAAACTACTAGACTTGTTTATCAAAATTTAAGATCTCAAGAAGTCCATAATATTCAAATTGTTGATATGGTACTTACTCTTCAGGATTTTGTTCCAATCTTTACCATCTTTAGAGATGCAACAAATTAGTTTCACTAGAAGAGAATAATTAAACAAATTTCAAAGAAAAAATTTCCATACCACCATTCAGTTTGAGAGAATAAAATATATCCCAAGAAAACAACACTAGCCCTTTTTTTCCTCAACACTAGACTAATGAAAATTATTTTGGATTTTGTTGATCTAAATGAGTATTTACTATCTACACTTTACTTAAGTTTACTTAGGTTAATGCATATTTTATTATTTATTAGTCACCTAAGAGTATGTGCACTCTTGTGAGTTGTCATGTTGACAACATAAGAATTAGCACTCTAAATATGCACATGGTGTCTACACATAGGAGTAAGCACTTTATTTGAGCACATGGTGTCTACAACATCTAGACACCTCATCATGCTTATCCTCTTATTGTGGAGAATCTGTGCTTAGTTTTCATGCTTATCTCCTAGTACATTCTAGACACATTCTATATGCATCTTAGAGGCCTTTATATACAGGTCTCCTAGTGTGTATGTACATGCTTCCAACATAATAGTGAGCATTCTCATATTGATCATACTCTTGGTCTACCTTTGTGCTTGTGTTTGTGCTCCTTGATCTTGGGAGAATTTTGCTCTAAGGCAAATTCTTACATGGTAACATAGCTCTTGGAGAATCTCTCTTCACATAGTCATTCAAGACCATCTTCTTGCTTTAGCACCTTGACTCGAATCCAAAGAATCTATGGAAATTGTGAGTGTCTAGAGCCAAAGCAGACCTTGCATCTAGAACATCGATTTGGTGAATTGACTATAGATTTTTCTGTATTGGGCAATAGTCAAAATTGAGGCAACAATTTTTTTGCAAATTGGCAATCCAAAGGCCCAATTTGCAAAATTGGTATGATCATTTTAGATTTGTACAATTAATTTTCAAATCTGCATTTTTCATTTGCATCTCCTTTCAAATCTACATTTTTTTTCAGATTTGCATTATTATTTTCGAAAAAATTGGTCATCAGGCCTATAGGAGAGTTTTTTGTAAGTGAAAATTGAAGCTTGCTAGTGCAAATAAGATATTTCCATCACATTTAGAAGGTCAAAACACCTCCAAATTGGATTTTGTTTCATCCAAATCAGACATCTAAGGTAAAATCTAGAGCCATTTGATTTTTGGAAGCATGATGACTATTCGGAAAAAATAACAACAATAGTGATTTTCAAACAGCGATATCTTCCTCATATATATTCCTTTTTATGAGCAATTTGTTTTGTTTTAGGTAAGAATTTCATGATCTACACATTGGGGCAGGTGGTTTGAGATCTCTATTCTTGAATTTTTCTACAACGCATAAATCCCAACTTTTGCCACTTCAAATGCTTGGTACAGGCTCATTTGGACACATAATCAGGTTATGTTTTTTTTGAAAGTGCATTTTTTTGTCTATTTTCTAGATCTACAATCAGATTATAGGTTCTATGGACATAAATATTGCTTTAAAAAATAGGCCCTAAATTGGCATGTGGCTATTACACGAAGTTCCAAATCATACATTAAGGGGGTTTGATTGATCTCTTTTGCATTTTGGGGGGTGCATACATACATTAATCTCATGGAGTCTTGTCACATATGTTAGTCTAGTATAAGACCAAAGTTGACACCGAGGAACTATAAAAAATGCAGTGCTTTGATGCTTGATCATCTCAGACAACATCAAGAAGTCCTTCCTTGTCTCTATTCATAGATATTGCCACCTAATTTTAATTGGAAAAATCTTTCTAATCTTCTTGGCTTTCTGTATAATAGCATGAGTAAGGAATCTTTTGCTCCTCTTCTTATGGCAAGTTTTCATCATGATGTTTGGATGGCTCTTTGGGAAGCATATGGAGATACAAATATTTCTCCCTTTCCAAAAGACATTATACCTTGTCTCCTTCTTCTTCTCTTTTATGAGGGGGAATTTTTCTTCTTATGGGGTTTTGTCCTTCTCCCATTTCTCTATTGTATATACTTGATGTATGTTGTAAATGGGGGGTCTTGATTACTCCATCCATCCATGCATCTTGTCTTTTCATCTCTCTTTTTGGGGGAGGGTTTTTCCCAGTAGGTTTTCCCTCTTTCTCCGCTTTATGAGAGATTCCATTTTTCATTAGTAGTCAGGACCCATCCTACATGTCATCCTAGATTATGTGAGCTTAAGTGCATTCCCCTAAGTTTCACTTAAGGGGGGGTGTTGGTCTAAATAAGTATTTAATATTTACACTTTGCTTAAGTTTACTTAGGTTAATGCATATTTTATTATTTAGTAGTCACCTAGGAGTATGTGTACTCTTGTGAGTTGTCATGTTGACAACACAGGAGTTGGCACTCTAAATATGCACATGGTGTCTACACATAAGAGTAAGCACTTTATTTGAGCACATGGTGTCTACAACATCTACACACCTCATCATGCTTATCCTCTTATTCTGGAGGATATGTGCTTAGTTTTCATGCTTATCTCCTAGTACATTCTACACACATTCTAGATGCATCTTAGACACCTTTATATACAGGCTCTCCTAGTGTGTATGTACATGCTTCTTAAATAATAGTGAGCATTCTCATATTAATCATACTCTTGGTCTACTATTGTGCTTGTGTTTGTGCTCCTTGATCTTGGGAAAAATTTTCTCTAAAGCAAATTCTTATAGATTTTTTCAAAGGTGTTCAAGTACTTGCTGGGAATTTGAGCAAAAATGAGATTATAAATTAGAAGATTTTCATAAAGTAGACTTGAGTAGGTGGAGTTTCCTTTCTTGGATAAGTTAGGTCCCTTTCTAGCCAACCAACTTAGAGTTAAACATATCAACCAGCTTAGCCTAGAAATCCTCAAAAGGTTTCAAATCTAATAGAAGACCCAGATAGAAAGTTGACAAATAATCTATTTCACATTCCTGAATTTTGGCTATCTTCTCTTGTCTATAGATAGGGGTATTAACAAAAAAGAGAGATCTTTTCTCCTAATTGACCAATTAGCTAGGAGCCTTAGTGTAGACTTGAAGATAATCTTTAAATGTTTTGGCTTAATTAATGGAAGAGACTCCCATCGTAATCATATAATCTAGAAACTAGTCATGAGAGAAAGTAAGATTGTTAGAGGAAGACTTAAGACCCACAATCACTCCTCCTACCACTCGAGACTAGCATATCTTACCAGAGTCTCCATCATAATAATAAAAAAAAGGATGGGAGAAAGAGGATCACCTAATCTCAGTCCTCAAGAAGGTTTTTTTTTTTTAGAGGAGCCATCGATAATAACTGCTAACAAAGAAGTACCAACTAGCTAGATAACAAGTTGATTGAATTGATCCACAAAAGAATTTTTTTTTCAAAACTTTGAACATAAAATTCCAATCAAATCTATCATAGGTCTTTGACAAATCAAGCTTGAGGAGGAAACCTTTAGTATTTGAACAACTGGTAGAGTAAATCACCTCATGGACTTTGATAATAGAATCCAAGATTTTCCTACCCAAAACAAAACCATTCCATTGAGTTGAAATGATAGATGGGATAGTAGTCAATAATTTGTAAGTTATAACTTTAGAGAAGACCTTGTAAATGGAATTACACAAACTAATTAGCCTAAAGGCTTCCACTATTCCAGCCCCTCCTTTTATAGGGTTCAAAATAATGAAGGTTAAATTGAGCTCCTTGAGAAATTTCCTAGATCATAATTTATTTATTTTAACATCAAACACACCTCTAACCCTATGACATTCGAATAGTGTTGAAAATAGGACATAGGGAACCCATCAAGTCCTAGGGATTTCTCACCTTCAAAAGGGAGTGTGAATTTATGAATTTCATCTAATGAGGGAATAAAAACTAGAATTCTATTAGTCTCCTCTTCCTCCAGAGAGTGGATAGACTCGCAACAATGGTTCTGGCTATAAGGGAAAATGTTACTCTTTTTTTCTTTTCAAAAGACTGGAGAAAAGATCCAAAAAAGCTTCAAAGATATCCCCATCAGAATGGGCATCCCCTAGAGTAGAAATATTCATAATTATTTTAGAATCTCTATGTTTAAAGATGTCATAAGATTATAAAACCTAATGTTACAATGTTTTCTCTAAAGAGCTCTTGATCTTTGCCTCAAGTAAAGTTCTTCTTTGGTCACAATATCATGATAGTTCATCAATAACTCCTTTTTCTTATACATAAAATCCTTAACATCTCCT
Source organism: Cupressus sempervirens (assembly GCA_028749045.1). Lineage (NCBI taxonomy): Eukaryota > Viridiplantae > Streptophyta > Pinopsida > Cupressales > Cupressaceae > Cupressus > Cupressus sempervirens. The sequence continues at coordinate 437,411,176 of CM053789.1, forward strand.
TCCCATAGAATAAATTTTTGATCTTTATCAAAACCAACTTTAATAATTTTTTTTTGAAAAAAAAGTCTCCAAAGGTCTCCTTATTTTAAATTTCACTTTATTCTTGATGTAACTGAGGTTTTTAGCTATCTTAAACATAGTTGAACCTTCAACCTTCACATTTCACCAATCCATGACAACAGAATAAAAGGAAGGATGTTCTAGCCACATCCTTTAAAAACCAAATGGGAAATTATGCTTGACCACAAGAGGAACAACTAGTTAAGAAATTGGGAAGTGTTCAAAACCAATCTTAGTCATAGAGGAGAGGGAATAATAGAATTTAATAAGCCAATCACCCAAGATAAGAGATCTATCCATCCTAACTTGAATAGATGAAAAATTAAATGCCTACTATTTAATATAGTTCAATTACTATTTGGTATGATTAACATTTTATGGAGTGATAAGGAGACAATAACCTTTGTTAAAGATATTTATTATTCCTCTATTGGGGATTTGACACATGGAACTTCATGCTAAGCTATCGACCAATAATTAGCAAGAATTTAACTTGGGATTTTAGAAAAGGAGAAGAAGCTTTATTTTGGAAAGACTCATGGGATGGCCTTCCCCCCTTGGATAGTTACCATCTATCACCTAATATAAAGAATATTGTCATGCAACTTTGAAAAGTTGTTGACAACTTTTTCCATCTCCTAGCAATTTTTACACCCATCACTTGGAAACTTCCAAATCGATCCAATATGATCTGTTGATGATGCCTCAACATTCAATTTAGCCTTTAGAGTATCAACTCATCTGATTTGGGCCATTTTTGACCTATTTGACAACTTTTGCAATAATTGACATCTTTTTGACATCTTTCTCAACTTTCTGCCAAATGAAAATGTATGATCTCCAACCTATGGAAAAAGATGTAAAAATACAATAGGAGACAACTTAGACTCAAATCCAAACTTTCTCCAAGCTTCTAGGGTATAAGACCCACAACCCCAAGCTTGCTTCCTAGCAACCTAAACACAAGGTAAGCAAAACAACTCAAAAACAACTTGGATTGTGCCTAGTCAAATCCATCTAAGAGTAAACACCACATGGCCTTCTAAGGTGAAAGCACACCTTACTAATTTGGCTAAGGTAGTGCAATCCAAAAGTCAAAATCAGGAACTAGGACTAGGAGTTAGCCTAGGTGCTCCTGCACTAACAACCTTCATCCATTCCACTCAGCTCTTGTGTTTTCTTCAACTTTCTTACAACTAAAACATCTCATTTTATTCTTCTTATCCATTGTAGGATAGCTAGAAACCTTGTGAATAATCTTCTTGGATATTTCAACCATTCCATTAGCTAGCCAAAACTTCATGTCTTGGATCCTTCTCAACACAATCTTGATCCATTTGATCTTGAAATTCATTAGGAATTTTGTGCTACGAGTTAACCCTTTCTTCTAATCAATTTTGAATTCCTCATTCAAAACTCCTTCATTGCACAATTTCTCATATGCTTCCTGAATTTCATAATCTCCTACTTCTCTAATTTTACACATGTAACAACTCCACACACCATGTATCATGATTACCTTGGGTGGTATCAAGGATAATTCAACCATTGAGTCACCTTTCATTGAAATCTTAGGAATAACATAAAATTTAGGTGAAGGACAATCATCAATCTTCACCAATTGAATCTTACTAACCTCTACTCGTTGACTCTTTCTCATAGATGATGAAGATCCAATTTTCTCTTTGTTAGGGTTCAAAAAATTTCCTTCCTTTGGTTCACTTGAAATATTTCTTAGACCTTCACTTGATCAACTTGTTTGTCTCAGATTTTTTCTCAAATTCCCTTAGGAATGCCTTTTCACTCAAATCATTTTTTGCTCTTAAATCTTGTATGCAAGGTATGAAATAATGCCTTCAAATTTTGATATATAATTCCTTTTTCTCAATTTAGGTTCTTCATTAATGCTGTGTACCCAAGTAGGTGGAAGCCAAGTGTCTCACTTTACATTTGTGCCTTTGAACTGGGTCTTCACTATAAAGGCTAGTCTCTTCCATCTAGCTAGGCGTGTACATTAGTTGAGCTTCTAAATTACTCAATCCATATTGTAATTCTTGGTCAATATAGAAAATTGTACTGGTGTTCATCAATATATTTATAAATGATTATTTTTCAACGATCCTTTCATAAATAATTTGTTATGCATCTTTACTTATTCAAACATGAACTTTAGCACATTTTATGTTAAGAAATAATGTAAGAGGTATCATTAGATATATAGTTCCATACATACCTTTCTTACTTAGTTTGTGATGATATTATTGTGATGTGGAGCCTAATTACACTCATAGGTTTATTCGACATGGTTTTCTCCCCATATTATTGATATGGGGGTCTGGGGACAACATCCTCAAGATGGGGTCAAGGGGCAGCCCCCCTATGGGGTCCTGGGGTAGCACCCTAGGTGTACTCCTTGTCACATTACAGGGTGGGGTTGAGGGGCAATGTGCTCTTGGGGGTTTTGGGGGCCAATGTCCCTGAAGCCAAAAAAGAATTTACATTGTAAAAGGTGTCAGATAGTATTTTTCCTATTGGATGACTTATTCTAGCCCTAATTTTGTAAGTGGCAAAAACTTGTATAAAAAGGCTTAAGGTTAGGTATTTCATAATGTAATGGTGATATTATAGTTTCTTGCTGTGGTATTGAGCTATAAGGTATTGCAAATTGTAATCATTAGATAATAATAATATTGGACTTGTTGTTGGTGGATGTAGCCCATGGATTGGGTGAACCATGTTAAATCTTGGTGTCTTATGTTCTCTTTTGTGTGATCTATTATTTTCTGATATTGGTTATACTTGTATATAATTGTTATTTTTCTCTAAGGTTAATCCTAATAGATATGATCACCTTCTCCACTAGATTGGGTGATCTCAACCCCATTTGTTCCACTACTTTCATCTTTTGTCTTTTTCTTCCATGTTTGATTCATCTCCTTCCTTGTTTGATGAATGTCCACTTTTCCTTTACCCTTGGTGTTTTTGTGATTTGTTGTTGGCACTTGAGTTCTGCAATATTTGCTTTCATGTCCAAACTTGTGACATTTGGAACATACATTGTTAGGTGTGTGGTTATTCCTTTGACTAGTCTACTAGGGTTATGTCTGAGATCTGCATTCACATCCTCTATGTCTATACTTTTGAAAATTAATAATAGCCTTTCAAATATAGGTGGAGTAGATACATTCTTCATTCTTGACCTACATTATTGTATTTGATGTCCTTACTTCTTGCAATAAAAATAATAACTAGTAAACTTAGGTTTAGGACTTTGCATACCATTTGTGCTTTGACAGATTTTTGCAATATGACCAACTTTTCCACAATGATAACATGTTGGTTTTCCCTTTGATTTTCCATTTCTCAGTTATCCGTTCCTGTATGATTCTTCTTGCTTGGGCACCAAATTTCCTAATCTAGTAATGTTGTTAGATGACCTCATAAGTTCTTCAAAGTATTTTATTGCCTCATTGGTTTGTTAAATATTTCCCCTCCTTTTTAGTTTTTAGTTGATTCTTCAGTGAGTCCTTTTGTGAAATGAGAATTTCTATTTCCACATCCTTCCTATTCAACTCTTGATTTGTAAGATCAACTCACTCATCATGTCAAGTTGAGTGTTTGTGAGCTTTTATACATCAGATATCCTTTCTTCAAATCTAGTTGCCATTTTTGTTTTATCTTCCTCAACTTTCTCCTTTTGCTAAGTTTCATCACATATCCTTATTGATTGAATCTCATGTTCCCTTGTTAGTCCTATGACTTCTTCATTTAAGAGGCAGTTCTTTTCAAGTGGATCTATAGATTTTTTGTCCTTTGGATTGATTTCTTCAAATAATCCTTCAATTTCAAATTCTTCAAAATGATACCATTTTTCCTAAATAGCCAATTCTTTTCTCCTTTTTAGGTATTTATTCACATAAAAGTACAACGTTGTGTCACCTTTAAAGATGACTTATTAGAACAATTGAATTTGAACTTATTTATATCAAAAAATATTTTTTTTCCCAAAGATATGATCTAGATAAATTCATTCTAGCCAAGTTATATATGGCCTCATACTTTTTAAATTGGAAATGTCTATTAAATGCATGTTTTATACTAATTTTTATCCAATCACTAAAGACATACAATTATTTCAGAAAACTAATGTTTCAATAACTTTTACTATATTTTATGATAATTTTTTAGTAAACTATAGGCAACATTTTATAGAGCTCAAAGTCAAGAATATTCTCATATAGAGTTTGTAGTATTTTAATTAGATATAGTATATTATAATTAAAAAATTCTACAAGCACGTATTTTAAAACTCGAAAGGATGCCAATTTTGAGAAAGAAAAAAATATTAAATCATATCAAAAAATTAAAAATTATATGACATTCTAGAGGAGAGAGTCATCTTTCAAAATGTATAATTTTTCTTCTGGTTAGAATGGATTTGTTTCGAAAAATCTGGTGGGAGATGAAAACTATCAATTTCAGGTGAGTTGAAATTTGAATCACTGTAAAAGAGAAAATGTAGGTCTAAAGTCATTTTTTATTTATTATTGTTCTAGCTATATGTCTTATCTATAGCATAGTTTGAGTTCTAATGGAAATAAGTTTATTTTCATATAATTTTGTTGTGGGAACTAGACCCCTAATTTTTAGGGTTTTAGCAACTAAAATATTATCTATAAAAATTAGGAAAATATATCAATTTCTTATTCCAAATAATTTTTAAAAATTATAATATTAAACTTTAACCATTTCCACACATTTCATTAGTTTATTTCATTTTCAAATTCTAAATAATAACACCATATTTATATCATTGAAGATGAACAATTATACTTTTGTTAGCCTTTTCCTTTACAAAAAGGTGACACAAGTTTGTGCTTTACCCATTTAAATCTTGTCTTTTTGTCTCAAGTTTTTGTAGTAAGAGTTGGATGTCAGTCACCTGATTGTCAATAGTTTTGTCAAATCTAAAATCCTCCATTGCCAAGATCTTGAATCCAAGTTGTTAAGCTTATCCAATAGAACTTAGCTCTGATACTTGGAAGTCTTAATCGGACACTAGCATACTAAGAACGGGAGGGTGTGAATTAGGATATATAACACTTTGACCTTTTCAACAATTCTAAAATGCATTCACCACATTTACCATCTCATATCCAATTTCTTAGGCATACATCACTTATATAATCAAACTATAATAACATATAAATCTAATCTATCATTCACATTCATTAACTCATTCATCATCTTCAGTGTTTGTGAGCTTTTGTACATCATATATCCTTTCTTCAAGTCTGATTGCCATTATTGTTTTGTCTTCCTCAACCTTCTTCTTTTGCTTAGTTTCTTCACATATCCTTATTGATTGAATTTTCTTTCCAATCATTAATGTAATTAATTGTTATTATGAGGTTGAGATTCAAAGAAGTTAATAGAAGAAAAACTCTATCATAGGACTGCAAAGTTTTAAAAGAAAGGTGTCCAATCGCAATCACAAGACCCAAGGAATGATGGGATAATTGGCTTCATAGATATTTGAAAGAAGTGAATCAAAGAGAAGCTAAAGTAATGGTGGGTGTAAGAAAGAAGATGATTCACCTTAAAGGATGCAAACTATCATTTAGAGAAAAAAAAGAGGTTATGACTGTTTCAAAAGCCTATCTTTGTTAAGCTTTCTTAGCAACTAGTGACCTTCGAATATTCTATGAGGTTTCTTTGTAAATTAAAATCTTAGATATAGAGTGCAATCAAACAACCTATGCTCAAGGTCTACATTTTCTACAAATATTTCCCAAAAAATGAACTTAATTATGAAAACAATGTTTCCTTCATCATCATTAGGCTACAAAAACAAATCAGAATGCTTTAAGGGATGCAACACCCTTCTCCAAAGCTTCCATCTAGACATAGTGTGAGGAGATACTTGCATAGATTGTCAAGTCAGGCTATTTTTAAAAAGTTTCTATAGAATTTCAACAAAACTCTTTTGTACATATTCTTCAATCTTGTGGCACGTGCAACAAAACCTTTATGAGGCATCCTATCAAACGATTCCTCTTCTTAAAAATATTTGCTGCTTTATATGTGCTCTACTTAGATTATATGTGTTCTACTTAGATATTTGTGATATGGCATTTGAACTTCTACATCATTTATATATGATGGAAGTTGATTCCCTTTTCTAAATTTGAGGTAAGGTTGTTGAATTTGGGTGTATATTTGACAATTGTATTTGTCCTAAACTTTCTATTCCATTTATTTATTTATTATAGAATAGTTGACAAATTAGCTCCTAGAAATATATTTGTATATAAACTGTTAAAACATACCTTTCATAAAACTAAACTGCATTGCCCTTACCATTGACATACACCATGCCTTTTCTGTCCATCTACCTCCTTCAACTTCTCTTCCTCACCATGTTTCTTGAATTTTCCCTCAATACAATTAGTAAAAATCGTAACACATTTTTACAGATACTACCTTTCACTTTTGTAGGGATTCTACCTTTCTCAAGACCATTATCTCCTTACATGTATGTCAAATGTGAAAGCTTAAACAACGCATTTGAGTGATCTTTAAATGTCATTTGCAAACCCCTTGTATTTTCAATTAGTTTGTTGATTTATAAAAGAAAAGACAACGGGCAAAATTATCTCTCCAATAAAAAAAAAAAACAAATTAATGAAAAATTATCTAAAATAATAAAACAATGAAGACTACGTTAAAAATATCTCTCACAAGTTTTTAAGATGGATTAATGAAAGAAATACACAAAAAATATAGTCTCCTGCCTTTAAGAAAGGGACTGACAAATGAACAAGAGGCAATCCGGCCTACTCGAGCATGTCTGTTCTCTTCCCCCTAGGTGTTTAATCGCAACTGATGATGTTTGCAGTGACAGCTCACCTGGCCCACGCCTGCCGGAAGCTCGTGGTAAGGAATACGTGCCTTGTTTCTCAAGGCAGTAGATGAACTTGTATTACGTCGTCATCCATTAATATATATAATTTGCAAGCCATATGATAATATTCTTTACTAATGTCTGAGTACGACTCTTATGAAAAGGCAATTAATTACTATACATCTTACGTAGGAGCTTACGCCAGCACAACGAGTAGTGCTAGACAGAATCGATGGAATCTAAATTTAGATATACCTGTGTTCTTATATATATTAATTACTTATGACATCGGTAAAGACTTCGGGAGATGCTTAGTGTTGTATTTATGCGGAATCATTAGGAGCCGTTTAGACTTTGGAGTTTATTTTGGTGAGACAATCTGTGTTGTGCTAGTATTGGGTCTTGTTTATGTTTCGCATGGAGGAGGTGAAGTTACTGAGTGTACGGTTCAGCCCCTTTGGGATTCGCGTCTTGATTGCCCTGGAGGAGAAAGGCGTCAAATATGAATATCAAGAAGAGTACCTACAGTTGAATAAAAGTGACCTCCTCTTGCAAATGAACCCCGTGTACAAGAAAATACCTGTCTTGATCCACAATGGGCAGCCTATATGTGAGTCTCTCATAATTCTTCAATATATTGATGAGACATGGGGTTCCCCACAACTATTACTCTCCAACCCATACGACCGTGCCCGTGCTCGCTTCTGGGCTGACTTCGTAGATAAGAAGGTAAGGCGTTCCCATGTTGTCATTCATATATTCGTCTAACTTATTCATTGCATTTTTTAAGGGGTTGAAATATCGACGGCTTACTAAGAATATATTCGTCTAACTTATTGATTGAATTTTCAAGTGACGACTGTCTAACAAATAATATAATGTGGCTGTAGTTTCAACACGCGCGATCTCGTATAGTGATGTCGAAAGGTGATGTCGTGGAGGCTAAGCGTGACATGTTGGAGAGCCTTCAGGTTTTGGAAGGGGCATTGAAAGAGATATCAGCAGCTGGATCCCTGCCTTTCTTCGGTGGACAGGATTTTGGGTTTCTAGATATTGTCATCGTTTCTTATGCTTGCTGGTTTCACACTTGTGAAACTATTGGGAATTTCAAGATACCTTTTGAGAGTGATTATCCATTGCTTGATGCCTGGGTTAAGAGATGTATGGAGAGGGACAGTGTCAAGAAATCTCTTCCTCCTCCTGATCAAGTTCTTGGACATGTTCTACGAGTAAGGAAGACACTTTTAATTGATTAAATTAATATTTCAGTTATCAAGCGTGTGAATTGTGTGTATTCATTAGACTAGCATATCTTTTGTAGAAAAATAGGTAAACGAGACGTCGAACGACTTTTTACTGAGCTGTTCTTGTCACGAGTCAACAATTCGACTATACACGGTGTATTGTCAGGTTGAAGTGCTTTGTTATCTAAATTCTCTAGGTTCTCTAGTATTTATGATCGGTACTGTAGATCTCTCAATGTCCGTCATCACAACTTTATGGAACATAGTGATATTATCTATATAATTATTTGAAATACAATATCATTATTATTATTAACATAATGTTAGAATATTAAGTTATACTGGATTTAATTGTTTATATAAAAAAAGTTGTTTTAAAAAATATTTGAGTAGAGTAGTATTGAAAAGATTATTTTTTGCACTTTAGATAGTAATGGTCTAAAGTAGAGGTTCTTTAGTTGTTTCTTTATTATTATTTTTTTTGTGTTGAACTTAAAGATCTCTTTCTGATGATTCAATAAAAACCATAATTAAACCATATTAGACCTAAATAATCACTCTCTTTGCTTTAACAAAAATGCTTTCAAAATATTTTAACATATGCCTCTATTTTTGAAATTATTTTTCAAACCATTGCGCTTGCTAATGTCACAATATTTTCAAAAATATTATGCCATTTATGCTGTCAACAAAGAGTTTTGTGCATATGGTGAGCACAAAGTGGTCGGTGGAAGGGCATCATGGAGTTGCAAGTTTGAATTTGAATGGATTGAGCATAAAATTGGCAATGTTTAGTAGGTCGTCGATGGTCTAGAAGGTACAATAGGGGAATCTCGCACTGCTACAAGTTTTATTCTTGACAATGTGTTGTTTTAGAGTCTCTGGGCTCTCCAACAAATTATGTGGGGAAGGATGTCGTCGTAGAGTTTCCATTGGTAGTACCTGTAGTTGTAGTCCCACTCGTTGCATTTGTTGCTTCCAAATCTAGCACATGGGGACATAAAGTTGATGCAAAAGAAGGAGCTGGTGGTCCTACAATAGGTACATTTAAATGGGAACAAAAGAATTGGGGCAAACTCTTTGGGGCCATCCTAAACAAAAATCCCGCCTCCTCGGTGGAGCCTATCAAAGTGGGTTGCCGAAATGGGGAGCTCTTTATTTTTTTTGCTGACTCTTTTCTAGACTCTTCCATTTCTATGTTGTAGCTAACACTTATAGGTAAGTTTCTTGTTCCTATTCCAATACTAAGGAAGTCCAATCCCATCTTAAAAAGAAATGGTATTTGAAAGGCCATGTGGAGATTGCAGCGCTTCCCAAAGTTTTTTTGTTTTTTGAATTTTCTAACAAAGAGGACTATAGCCTCATCCTTTATGGGGGACCCTAGATGATTGGCAAGATTGCTTTGTCTTTTCTAAAATGGTCTCCCAAATAGAAATTTGAAGATAGTTTTTTAGGCTTTATCTTGGTTTAGGTCAATCTCTTGGGTTTGCCATTAAATTTTTGGAACGAAGGGATTTTAAAAGGTATTGTTGCTTGTTATGGTCAACTTTTGATTTGTAAGCAGAGTATAACCACTAGATCTAGGATTTTCTTTGCTCATATCTATGTAAATGTTTATAGACCGAAGAATCTACCTTCTGCAATCACAATAAACTTGAAGTAAGGTTTTTTTGAACATGAGGTAGAATGTGTTCAACACTTCCTTTTGCCCATTTTATTTGTAATAAGGCAGGTCACTAAGCTAAGAACTATCCTTAAAAAGCCAAAATGGCTTCTTTGCCTCATCTATACCAAGGGCAGAGAAAGGAATGAATTTTCAAATAGGGCCCTCTACCCAAGAATGATATTGAGGAGGAGGAGAAGAGTTAAGGGAATCTTAGTATTCCTATTTCAATGGAGTAGGTGACTGTGGAAGACTCATTCGTTGTTCCTAATCTCATTGTTTGAAAACATCCCCAATGTCCTCATGAATCAGATTCTATGTTGACCCAGTTGGTGGCTGACACCTTAAATTCAAATAAGAAACCTAATCTATAATCTTCCTAGAAAGAAGATCTCCTAGAAGATCATGTTCCTCTTAGAGATAGTGGGGTAGAAGAGGTTTCTGAGGAAGTGTTTTTTTTCTAAGCGGGGTGGATGTGGTGGAGTTGATTATTGGTTGAAACCCCAAGTGAGTAGGTGTTGTTGAAATGGTGGTGGTCCCCTTTTCTAAGGGATTGATAAAAAATTTCCAAGTGGTAGTTCCTGGAACTTTTGTCCCTTGTTAGGAAATTGTTGTTAATCTAATGGAGTAAGGGTTCAGCCCTAGAAGCCTTTTGGTTTGGCTAAGCTCCTATCTCAATTCTGAGACCTATTTTACCTAGGAAGGTTAGGAGTCAGATAAGTCATTTCAAGTGAACTTTCTTTACTCTTCATTTGATCAAACCTAGCAATTTGTGAATAAAAGGAGGAAAGTCAAATAGAAGAAACCTAAATTTTTTAACAAAGTGACCTATAACCTTATCAAATGTGGGAGGTAAGAAATATGGGTTTGGTAAAAAGAATAATAAGGAGGCTCCAGATTATGCCAGTAAATAAGATATTGCAGATGGAAAACAAAGAGCTATCTAGGAGATCTATTCCCCCAGTTCTAAATGAATATTATGTCATGGAACATAAGGGGATTGAATGCCCCTTACAACAAAGATATTCTAAGGAATATGATTCAAGATCATAAGCTGAATGTTTTCTTAATCCAAGAAACTAAGATGTTGAAAGAAAAAGTTGAATTCCTTTCTCTTTTCAAGAACAAAAAAGTTGTAGGGTGTGACTCTAAAGGTGCATCAAGTGGTGTGGTTGTCTTATAGAACAATTTTTTTTTTATCCAAGGTGAGGTTCTTATAGTTGAAAAAATATAACTTTTATTAAGTTTTCTCATATTAAAGATAATCTCTCTTGGATTCTCTCTAATTTCTATGCTCCCAACTGTTGGAATATTAAAATGGGAAGAGTACTTTTGAAGGGGGGGGGGGGGGGGGGGGGGGGTTGAATTAGAAGTACCAATTTTTATCCTTTCAAACTCATAATAACATATAACTGAAATTAACATGCATGCAAGTAAACAAACATAAAATGAGAGCATGCATCAACACATAACACAAGAGATTTTGGTGACCCAAAAACCCTCCAAGAATAAGAAGGTAAAACTGGGGTGGGGATGACACCCACGAAATTACTGCAGCAATGAATTCAACCACTTCTGATGGTTTGCTCTATTAAAGGCTTGCCCTATTAAAGGCTTTACACTATGTCAATAGTGACTTGTTGAAAGGATTTATAAACACTTAACAAGAAGTGTCACCCTATTAAAGGATTTACATAAAGGTTGTTAAACCTACCTAATACATAGGATTTTCTTGTCCTTCTCCAAAGACTTTCCTATCTAGCTATTAAGCTAACCTATCACCATAGGATTTCAACTTCTAATACAATTGTGAGAGAGTATTAGAACTTTTGACTTGATTGAATGCAATCTCGAATTGCTAGGTTCAAGCACTTGATCTGCTCTTTCTCTTTTGATCCTTGCTTGATCTAATATGCTATCCATTTCACTAAGTCTTTTCTCTTTATACTAAAATTTCACTATAATCTCCCCTTATTCAACTTTTCTTGCACACATACAATGGTGCATTTATCCTCCTTATAAAGAATGCAAAGACTTAGGGTTAGGTATGGATCTACAATCCAAATTGAATCTCAAATTTCCCCTCATATTTTGCATTTTTCTCATTGGTTGCATGCCTTCACCATTTTTCTGATTGGTTGCATGCAAATTTCATAGGGAATACAAATGACTCATCCTTATCCTCCTTCTCCTTCAAAATTTCTCTAAGTTGACTCTAAAAATGGTTTACATCTTAGTTTGTGCAAGTACAAACTCTTATGTTGATCCTGCATTGCTCGGCACATGAAGTATTACTGATGCTCGACACGTATTGTTTCTGGATTGCTCGGCATCTACTATGTTTCTTGGTTTTCTCTACACTTGTTGTATCCTATATCACTCAACATATGTTGTTCTGAGTTGCTCAGCATCTGAATGATTTTGTTACTCGACATCTGAATAATTCATGTTTTGCTTGGCATATGTTATACTATAATCTGCTTGGCACTAACTGTGACTCGACACCTATTGAAATTCTGGCTCGACATCTATTGTGTACTCGGCATGTATGGTGAAAACAGTTAATTGTGTTGACACTCATTTGTCAATACTATTTATTTGGCCAACAATCTCCCCCTTTGACATGAGTGTCACAAAGACTTAATGAAGCATTGCTGATCCTAACCTTATTGAGTACATTCTTTACTCGCTCAACTTTCATGCAAAAATTGTGAGTGGCAATATACCTTATAGCTCCCCCTAAGTTGATTATGCCTTTGAAATTTTGAAATTCCATATCAATATGCCTGATCCTTTCTATTCTTTGATTTGTTTATGCATTCTAACCCTGTATGTTGTATCCGATCTATGTGATGTGCCTATATTCCATGTGATTACCAAAAGTTTTACATCTCTCCTTCACTTCTTTATTCTTTGTCTCCCCTTTTTGGCTATTTACAATCATTCCACTTTATTTTCAAAATGAATGAATGATCAAAATTTGTAAAACTTTGGTAATTACCCTGGTAATTACACATCTCCTCCTTTTCTTATTACTCCCCCTATAATATATATCTCCCCCTTTGTTCATTCTCCCCCTTTTTGACACTAATGTCAAAGGGTTCTATGGAGTAATACCATATTTAGCCAAAACATTGCTATTTACCTCCATTATCATTTTTAGAGCTACATCCCAATTCTCTAAAGCAATGTCCAATGACTTGTGCTGGATGACAGTCTCTGCAGCAAGGTGTACAAGTCCATCAAGAGTAGAAAGATTGGGATCTTTCTTTAATACTGTCTAAGCATAAACTTGTTCCTTGTGGAGGACTTCTAAATGAGGGGTTATAGAGGACTGGATCTGCATCAATTTACCCTTTATATTTGCCTCTTATGTTGTTAGCACAACTAACTCCTTTTGTGTGTGAAGCATTTGTGCAAAATGCTTCTCACTTTGAGTTGGATCTCTAGGTAATTGCATACTAGAGATTTTCAAGTTCCTTTCCAAGCTCATTATTCATTGATTAATTTCTTGTGTGAAATTTGAAAAATCACACAACTTCCTATATAATGAAAAAATATTTTCAAGAACAATTTTGGCCTTATCAATTGTCTTGGCCAACTCTACCTGTTCAAGTACAATGCCACTTGATATCTTCTTATTAACCTTACCTTGAAACTTTCTTTCTGACCATTCCATTAGTTTAACATTGGTGTCCTAGTCCTCATTTGTCACCTGCTCAACTATGTCTGATACTTGCTCAATAATTGGTTTTCCTTCATCCAGAGACTACAAGCTGAAGGCATCCATGAAGATGTCCTTGATATCATGAAGTGCTTGCTTTTGTTTAAAATCTTTTATTAGAATTTCCTACCTCATCCTTCTATCCAATGCATTTTTCATTTTAGTCATTTGTGCCATTGTGATAGTTTTTGAATCATAGGAGGGTATCTCAATTTCTTCATCTAGTTCAGGGTCTCCATAGTGAAGTACCCTGGCCACTCTTGTTGAACTTGAGCTTGGCATGGAAAATTGCAATGGAATAGTTTTAGTGCTCAGCTCCTGAATAGTCTTAGTACGAGTGCTAGTCTTTGGTAATTTTACCAATGTCTGAATGGCAACCTGCTCCTTTTCTTTTCCTACATCATCCTTCTCATCTGATTTCCTCCCCTCTATACTCGGCATCTAAAAATTATCCATAATTACACTTGGTGGAGGTGGTGGTGGCAGCATCAAAACTTTAGCTTTAGTGTATGTAAAAGGTTGTACCTTTGGCTTCACCTTTTGTCTTTGTGGTGCTGCAACTGCTCTATGTATTTCATCTACACTCACCAATATAGGATTTATGCATAATTGTGCCTGTAGAGTAGATTGGTGAAGGATCTTTGAGAGATCCTTTGTAGTGAGTGGGTTGATGTTTTGAGCTGTTTTGTTAATAACATCCTTTATGATGACTATTTTTGTAGGTGTAGTAGTTGAGTGAGGAGGGCACAGAGGTGGTAGTTGTGTGTCTTGCACACTCTATTCTTTTTGCTCACCTATCCCCTTTTCTTCTTCTTTACTTATTTCCTCCTTTTCTTCTTCATCCTTCTTTTCTTCCTCCACTTTCTTCTTTTCTACTTTCTTTTGGCACTTGCTTCTTTTATTTCCTTTGTTTTGGCACTTGTTTTTGCCTTGTATTCTTCATCAAATACATCATCAATTTTCTTGTAGATAGTTTTCCACACTTTTGTGGGTTTTCTCTCAATCTCTTCAATTTTATTTTGTAGAATACTAAATGCCATGTATTTGGGAGTAAATATACTATTGTGCCTTAAACTACATTTGTTATTTGACTTTTAGTCAAATTAGGCAACATCCTCACTAAGGTAGACTCCCTTATTTCTTTCTTAGTTTGTAGAAAAAAATACCATTTTTCCTCTACAATCTTGTATAATTCTTTTGGCAATGAACTATCCAATTCAAGAGGTGTATGTTTATATTCTGCCATCATATTATAGATAGATATCTCTATTTTATTTTGCTCATCTTTTGTGAGCTTATTTATATTTACATTCTTCAAATCATTTAAATCTCCATTCCTAATCTTAGCACATAATTTATCAATAGAAGACTTTGGTGGATGACTTACCACTTTAATTTGACTTATACCTTCAGATTCTATCCTTTCATCATTTGTGTTTGGTTGAGCCACATATCATCTTCTTTTCTGGGGCTCTTCTACTAGTGTTTAATAGCTTTCTTCTTTTCTTTTACTGCCTCTTTGGCCTTTTGAGTTGATGCTCTTGTTGTGACCTTTTTTTCTATTGACTTAGTTGGAGGTAGCTTGGTTGAGGCTGATTTTGTTACCTTCTTGGGCTTTGACCGAGTTGTAGGCTGTGTTTTTGCCTTTCTCTTCTTCTGCTTGGTAGGTGTAGGTGCTTCCTCAACACCTTCCTCTTTGTCTTCTTCTTGCCCTTGTGTAATCTCTTTTGTCTCTTGCCCTTTCTCTTCTTCTTCTTCACTGTCTCCTTCCACACTTCTTCCACTTCTTTTGCTTCACCTTCAATATTTGCTCCAAATGTCTTCTTTATTTTCCTCACCATTTTATCCTTCTTCTTAATAACTGAAGCAATTTTTAGTTTTGTCTCAATTTTGGACTTAACAACATCATAAGTTCCAAAGTGAGGAGTTGCTTTATCAATTTCTTCTGCTAACAATGCTGTGATTCCTGTTGAGGCTTCATCAATATCCAATTCATATCCTAATGGTCTTAGCCATCTTACCCTTGGTATTGTAGCTTGAATGTATGTGAAGTCAATTTCAACAAAGAAGCATATGTCATCGACATGTTTCTCAACTAGTGAGACTGGTATCCTCATCCTTTGCTTCATAGACTTCTTAAATTCTTCAAAATATCTAGTCATCTAGGCTTCAAAAGTGCCTCCCATTTGATCAATAAACTCATTAATTTGAGTGACTATTGTCTTGTTAGGATTCTAGTTTACCTTCCCAATTGAAGGGAATTCTTCCATCACATAAAATAATATGCACATGAGAATTGAGCCAAATTTACATTATGCACATATTGATCTCCATATGGCTCCTAAGTTCTCATTGATTTGTTGCAACATGAGTTCAGCCAGATCATAGGTGTGATATTTCTTTACCAACTTGTATGCCACATCAACAACTATGTAGGGAATGTTGTTTAGTCTGTTGGATTGATAAAATTTATGTGAAATTATCCTCACAACAAATTCAAGTAAGGGGTCATTCACAGTATCAATAGTCATTCCCCTATTGTTCCATTTTGCACCTGTGTTCTTCTTAATTACCTCCTTTCTGTCACTTCTCAATGTTTTTGGTCAATCTAGGGTTGGAAGACTAGTAACCCTATGCACAATCCTCTTAGTAATCTTGATCGGTCCTAACTCTAGCCATAGACATCTATCATGAATTCAACTTAGACCAATGCGAATCTATTCTATTTTAAACACTATGGGAAAAACTAGGGTTTTAGTTAAACCCTTCTTCTCAATGATTGAAAACTCGTCCTTCAATATCTTATTCTCACATAACTTATCATAGGCATTAAGGATTTCTAGGTCACCTGTGGCACTAATTTTATAGTTATAGCATTTCCTTACATTTTGAACCATGATGACTTTGGGTGGAATGATAGATAGTGCACCATTCAGGTCATTTTTATAGGCTACTTCGAGGATTGGTCTGAACTTGGGCTGTTTAACTTCATTGCTAACTAGTTGAATCTCATGATCTCCCTTAGCCTTAGGGTTTCTTGAGCTAGAAGCCATATTACCAAACTAGGGCTTTAAAATGTATTAAAAATTGAAACTCTGCGTAGCTTGGTACTTAATAAATACCTTCAAATCGATGAGTTCATGTTGAATCTCTATTGTATTTGATGCGAGTGACTGTTAGGTAGCTGCTTGATCACTTCTTAGCTCTTCTAGTTTTTTCTCTTCATTTGAATGCCGTTAAAATGAACAATTTTCAATTTTATTAGGCTGGAAACCTAGCATTTATTGCATTCATGCTTTACAGTTGTACACTTAGATTCCAAAGGATTTTTTAGCTCGACATCAACTATATTTCACTCACTTAGCAACTATTGTTATCTCTTTTCTCAGCATCCACTAGACTATTTAACTCAACCTATACTAGATTTTTACTCGGCAACCAAAGATAGCTCGACATCATCTTCCAACTTTTATCTTGGCATCTTAACTTATGCAGATTTCTTCTTTGCAATGTTCCTATGTTCTTTTTTGGGTTGATGTATGATACATCTTTATATGTATTAGTCCTATGTGCCTTTCTAGTGCTTAATTTGATCAGGTGTAATCACTTGACCTCTTAGGTGAAGTGATCTCTCCATTTGATGTGCTGCATTCACCTTTCTTCTACCATGTCTTCTTCATATCTTCCCTAATGTGTTCCTCATTAAGTTTTTCTTTTCCCTTATTAACTTAAGTCTTGGGTGCTTTGACTTTTGTTGGACAGTTCCTGCTAATATGACTAGTCTTTAAGCATCTAAAATAAGTAGTTTGATTTAACCATCTTCTTTAATTTCCCTTAAAATGTGTTATTATGCAATTTTCAGGAATGATTCCATACTCTTGGCAATAGTGACAGCTATACCTGGTGTTGTAATCCCAATTGTAGTGATGTGTATGATTGGTTTTTCTTGCAGGTTGATTAGGTGTCCACATAGGCTTTGATTTGCACTCAAAAGCTCCATGTCCATATTTTTTGCAATTGTAGCAGTGACTTTCAAATCTTAGTGTCCTTACAATCCTGGTTCTACATTCATGTGCTTGATGTCCTTTCTTTTTGCACTTGTGGCAAAAAATTGCATTTATGGGCTTAGCATGCTGATGACTATTCTTGCTTCCGCACATATTAGAGGTATGTCCCTTTTTATCATAGTAACAACAAGTGGGTTTAGTGTTCTTACCCTTGTTTATTCTTTTTTCTGTAGTCTTAGATGATTCTCCTTCTTCAGTGCTGATGTAGCCAAGTCTTGAAGTATCATTACTAGCCCTTGGTGATTTCAACAATTTCTCAAAATACTTGATGGCCTCATTGGGTTTGTTGTAGCTTTTTGCTATTTCCTTTTATCTCTTCAATTCATTGTGCAATTGTTCATTCTACATCTTCAAGGTGGAGATTTCAATGTCCTTCATGTTCAACTCATGATGAGCATTTATCATTTGGCTCAAGGTGTCTAGCTACATATTTGAAATCTTTTCAAACTCAATTATCTTCTTTTCCAGTCCATTGATGAGATTTCTCTTGTTGTCTTCTACCATGACCTTGTCTTCAATAGCTCTTTTCTTCTTTTCAGTTACTTCACAAAGCATTGAGGCTTGTCATTCTTGTTCAAGCTTGAGTAATCTAATTTCTTTAGATTATGCTCTACTTTTCTCCATTAATTCTACTATCGCTGCATCGAATTCCTTGGAATCTCCATTGGCAAATACGTGTGTGGTATCAATCTCCTTGTAATGTATGGCATTTTCAGCTATGGCTATCTCCTTTCTTCTTTTCAAAGATTTTCTCAGTTCCTCTGTGGCTTCCTCTACTTTGTGTAGAGCTAGTTGCACATCAATTACCTGATTGTTAATGATCTTCCCAAGTTTGAAGACTTCCATCTTCTGAGCTTTTTCTCAAAGCTGTTAGGCTTCTCCTTATGAGAACTAGAGCTCTAATACCACTTGTTGGAATATTCAAATGGGAAGAGTACTTCTGAGAGGGAGGGTGAATCAGAAGTACCAATTGTTATCCTTTCAAACTCATAATAACATATAACTAAAATTAAAATGCATGTAAGTAAAGAAACATAAAACGAGAGCATGCATCAACACATAAGACAAGAGATTTTGATGACCAAAAACCCTCCAAGAATAAGAAGGTAAAACTGGGGTGGGGATGACACCCACAAAAATACTGCAGCAATGAATTGAACCACTTTTGATGGTTTGCCCTATTAAAGGCCTACCCTATTAAAGGCTTTACACTGTGTCAATAGTGACTTGTGGAAAGGATTTACAAACACTTTATAAGAAGTGTCACCCTGTTAAAGGATTTACATAAAGGTTGTTAAACCTACCTAGTACATAGGATTTTCTTGTCCTTCTCCAAAGACTTTCCTATCTAGCTGTTAAGCTAACCTATCACCATAGGATTTCAACTTCTAATACAATTGTGAGAGAGTATTAGAACTTTTGACCTGATTGAATGCAATCTCAAATTGCTAGGTTTAGGCACTTGATTTTCTCTTTCTCTTTTGATCCTTGCTTGATCTGATATGCTATCCCTTTCACTAAGTCTTTTCTCTTATACTGAAATTTCACTATAATCTTCCCTTATGGAACTTTGCTTCCATACATACAATGGTGCTTTCATCCTCCTTATAAAGAATGCAAAGACTTAGGGTTAGGTATGGATCTATGATCCAAATTAAATCTCAAATTCCTGCTCATATTTTGCATTTTTCTCATTGGTTACATGCAGATTTCATAGGGAATACAAATGGCTCGTCCTTATCCTCTTTCTCCTTCAAAATTTCTCTAAGTTAGCTCCAAAAATGATTTACATCTTAGTTTGTGCAAGTATAAATTCTTATGCTAATCCTGCATTGCTCAGCACATGAAGTATTACTGATGCTTGGCACATACTATTTCTAGATTGCTTGATATCTATTATGTTTCTTGGCTTGCTCGACACTTGTTGTATTCTATATCACTCAGCATATGTTATTCTGAGTTGCTCGACATCGAAATGATTATGTTACTCAGCATTTCAATAATTCCTATCTTGCTCAACATATGTTATACTATAATTTGCTCGGCACTAACTGTGACTCAACACCTATTGAAATTCTGGTTCAACATCTATTGTGCACTCAGCATCTATGGTGAAAATGGTTAAGTGTGTTGACACTCATTTGTCATTACTATTTATTTGACCAACACCAACTCCAAGAATGGGAGGCTAGCTTTTTGGGATAGATTGGGGTCTTTTAGAAATTTTTAATTGACTTCCCATGGCTAGTAATGGGAAATCTTAACTCCACTTTGAATGATAATGACAATGTGGGGCATTTCTACTGAAGCTCATTTGGATGGTTGGCTAGATTTTATGGACTTTATTAATCTTCATGCCTTGCTAGATGTGGATCTTCAAGGATATTCTCATACATATTCCAACCATAGGAAGGGAAATCATCTCATACATGTAAGGTTGGATCATGCTCTTATCCTAGCTGATTGGTTTAATAGTTTCCATTATACCCTCTCCTCCATCACCAAGGTTAGTTCTAATCAATACTTAATTTCTTTGCTAGTTGACCCTTTCATGGTCAAGTGTAGTTTATGCTTAAGATTTAAAATTACAAGGATAGAACAACCTTACTTTGATTCTCTTGTCATGGACTAGTGGAACGTGTAGGTTGATGGCTCGACTATGTTCAAAATAGCTAAAAAATGATCTTGTTAAAAATAAAATTAAAGTTTGGAACAAGGAGACTTTTGGGGCTTTTTGTAAGAAAGGAAAAGGAGCTATTGGTGAAGTATTGTGATATAGTGACAAAATAAGAATGTTATTAGAGACAAAGATCTAGAGCTCTCTGGCTAAAAGTTGGAGACTAAAACACTATTTTTTTTAATCATGACTCCTAAATGTAGAGCATCTAAAAAAATTATGGATATTTCAACTCTCACTGGGGATGTATATTTTGATGGGGATATCTCTAAGGATTTTGTGGATTTTTCTACAATCTATTGAAAAAAGAGTTTAATCTTTTTCCTGAAAATCAAAACAATCTTTTCGATACTATTGCATCTCTGCTCGATGAGGATACTAATGGAATCCTAGTATCTATTCCCTCTATAGTTAAAATGCAAAATTTCATATTTTCTTTTGAAGGTGAGGATCCTGGGGACCTTATTGATTCTTGATGTTCTTTTTTCAACATTATTCGGATGCAATAGGGTTAGAGGTGTGTGCTAGAACTAAAGAAATATTTTGAACTAGGAAATTGCTCAAGGAACTTAATTCCACCTTCATTGTTTTAATTCCTCAAATTATGGTGTTAGAACTATGGAATTATTTTCCATTTATAAGGTGTTTCCTATAGTTCTAACATCTAGATTATAGTGAATTCTCCATTCTATCATTTATCTTTAGTATAATGGTTTTGTGTCAGGTAGGCAATTTTTGGACTTCATTATCAAAGTCCATGATGTGATTCATTTTACTATTTGCTCAAATTCTCAAGGCTTCCTCTTCAAGATGGATTTGTCAAAGGCTTATGCTAGAATTGATTGTGAACTGATGTTCAAAGTTTTGAAAAAGTTATGCTTTGGAGATCATTTGAATTAGCTTGTTACCCAATTGGTTCGTACTTTTCTTTCTGTAGTTATTATCAATGGCTCCTTTTCAAAAATTTCTAAACCTTGTAGAGGATTGAGATAAAGTGGTCCTCTCTCCCATTATTTTTGTGATTATGATGGAGATTTGAGAATATTTGTTAGTGCCTTAGTGTTTAAAGGATTGATTCTTGGTCCTAAGGCTTCCTCTGATAATTTCACTTGCTCTCATGAGCAGTTTGTTGATGAAATGACTATGATAGGAGAATCTCCTATCAAGGAAGCTAAAAGTTTTAAATATTGTTTATAGGTATATAATAAGGATAAAGGTGAATTGATCAACTAGCATAAAAGCTCAATCTTATTTGTTAATACCCCTATTCAAGAATAGGAGAAGATAGCCCAAATTTTTGAGTGGAAAATTGAGTGTTTTCCAACTTCCTATTGTTGGTATCTCTAAATCTTATTGCCTATTAGTGTCAAACACTTAGTCATATATGAGGCAATTTTAGTTGGTCATCACTATGACTAAGCTGCTCTATACATGTTGAGTCATGTGAGAGACTTTTAAATAAACATGTCTATGTTGAGCTCTATAGGAGCTAAAGAAGTCTTTGGTTAGCGAGTATTTTCAGCATAATCTAAGCTTAGTGATTTCTAAATAGAAAGAGCATATAGATTTCAAGTTACATAGAAGGTACCAAGTATAGTTGAGGTTGGCTTAGGTAGAAAGAATAGTGAATGCCAAGAATTAGAGTCATTAAGTGCCAAGCAATGTAGAATTAACAACCAAGTCAGAAATGATACAAACTTTGAGGTAAACTATTTCAAGGAAACACAAACATGATATTTAATAGTTTTACAAGTTGTTATAGAGGATATTAGACATTTATGACATTGATCACAAATCTCTATGAGAGGTGATCAACCAATCAAAGGAAGAGGCAAACATCTATAAAATTATTTAAGAAATATTTATATAGATAGATCTTAACCCTATTTTGAGAGTATGTGTTCATGTGTAAGTATGAGGAGAAGAGAGAACACATTATTTTTGTGTTCACAAATAAAATCCAAGTGTGAAAATGTGAACATTGAGAAGAAGACAAAGGAGTGAAGTTTTCTTATGTTAGAATAGAGATAGTAACCTTATCAAGAAGTGAGGGACATAATAAAGAGATATCAGACTAAAGATTAGATTAGAATTGAAGAGAGGAGATCCATAATTAGTGGTAGAGTGCATACCAAAGGATCGGGTATTGAATTATAATTGAGTCATGGATAATCTCATAACAAAGTAACTTTAAAATATATTTTGTAAATTTATCTTAACTAAGTCCTTAATTTATTTTAAGTGTAATCAAAAGTGATCAAAATTATAACCCTAATAGGCTAATTTGACTACTATAGTAGTGAAGATTTGTGGGTGTCATCCCCACCCCAATTTTACCTTCTACTTGGAGGGTTTCTGGGTAACTAAATCTTTGTGTTATGTTCTTACATTTCATGAATGTGATTGATAGATAGATCTACAAGTTACAACATTTAGTTTTGAAATTTATGTTATGCATGAATTAGATATGAGTTAGAGAATGTCGTGAATACACTAAAGTTATTTTAAGGGATAAAAAGTTAAATTACAAATCCTGATTCACTCCTCAAACCCCCCTCAGCATCTTGTTTCCCAATTAAGACTTCTAATAATTGGTATCAAAGAATTGGTTCTCTTGAATAAGTCTAACAACTTGGTAGGTTAGATCTTGGAAATGGAGGCTTACAAGTTGGGAAAGATTATTGACAATCAAGTGATTGACATCTACCTCATACTACAACAACTTGAAGTAGTAAGAGAGGAACTCAGAAGATATCTAAGAGGGATAAATGAAATGGTCATTCAGCTAAATGACATGAATTATGAAGAATTCAATACTCAAGGACTATTTGGCACTGGAAATTCAAAAGAGAGTCATACAAAAATTGCATATCTACTTGAAAAGAATAACATCATGTAAAAGCATATACCTATGTCACCCTTTTGTAAAGGAAAAGGCTAACAAAAGTATAACTATTCACCTTCAATGACATACAACTAGTATTATTATTTAGAATTTGAAAATAAATTAAACTAATGAAATGTGTAGAAATGGTTGAAGTTTAGGACTATAATTTTTAATAATTATTTGGAATAAGAAATGATATATTTTCCTAATTTTTATTAACAATTTTTTAGTTGCTGAAAAATGCTAAAAATTAGGCTTTTAGTTCCCACCACAACACTATATGAAAATAAGCTTATTTCTATTTGAACTTAGACTATGTTGTAGATAATAGATATAGCTAGAACAATAAAAAATAAATATTGACTTTAGACCTATATTTTCTCTTTTATAGTGACTCAAATTTCAACTCACCCGAGATCAATAGTTTTCATCTCCCACCACATTTTTCAAAATAAATCTGTCCTAACTAGAAGAAAAATTATACATTCTAAAAGAGGAATCTCTCCTCTAGAACATCATATAATTTTAATTTTTTTTTGATATGATTTAATATATTTTTTCCTTCTCAAAATCAACATCTTTTCTAGTGTTAAAATATGTGCTTGTAGAAATTTTTAATTACAATATGCTATATCTAATAAAAAATGATAAACCGTATATGAGAATATTCTTGACTTTGAGCTCTATAAAATGGTATTTTTATTTTATTAAAAAATATCATAAAAAATAGTAAGAGTGATTGAAACATCAATTTTCTAAAATAATATTATTTCTCTAATAATTGGATACAAACTAGTATAAAACATACATTTAATAGACATTTCCAATTGGAAAAGTGTGAGACCATATATAGCATAGCTAGAATGAAATTATCTAGATCATATGTTTGAGAAAAAATGATTTTTGCGTAAAAATACTCAAATTTGGTTGTTCGAACAAGTCAATTTGAAAGGTGACACAACTTTGTATTTTTACCCCATCCTAAATGAAGAAGTTAAAGGATAAAAGAGAGAAAATAAAATTTAGTCAATTATGCTATATGAAGTGATCAAACAAAAGAATACAAAATACAAATGACTATCAAACTTGAAGAATGGTCATCTAATCTACAAAATCTTACAAACACTCAATTAGACATGATAAATCAACTGATGCTTACAAATCAAGAGTTAAATAGGAAGGACATGGAAATAGAAAATTTGAGATCACGAACTTATTAGCTAAGAAATGAATTAAGGGCTGAGAAAGAACTTCTAGAGAGGTTAAAAAATTCCAATGAGGTAATAAAATACCTTTAAGAACTAATGAAATCACCTAGGTCATCTAGCTGCAATTTCAATCAAGAACATATAAAGCAACATTCATCTACTGAAGAAGGAGAATCATCCAAGAGTGGAGAGCTCAAAAAAAGAAAGTCAAAAGTCAAGCCTACATCTTATCATTGTAGATAACTTGGTCATACTACAAATATTTTTAGAAACAAAAATGTTATAAAAAACCCTAAACCTAAGTTTAATGGTTATTATTTTTACTACAAAAAGTAAGGATGTCAAATACATGAGTTTTAATCAAGAATGAAGAATACATCTACTACAACTAGATTTGAAGGTTATTGTTACAAAAATCAAAAGTTTGGACATGGAGCATATGAATGCAAATCACACAAAAGACCGTACTGGACAAATAAGAATGCATCTAAGAATGTTTTTTCTAATTGTCATAAGATTGGACATATGAATAAGAATCATGGGAACCAAACACTAGTACCAAATTATGAACACAACAAGGTTAAAGGAAAAGTGGATCTTGAAAAACAAAGAAGGAGATGAAGCAAACTTGGAAGTTGGAGATAGTGGAACAAATGAAGTTAAGGTCACCCTATCTAATGGACAAGGTTATCACACCACCTCCAAATAACCAAAAAAGATATGTAAAGAGCTATATATTTAATGATATATCTTACATCAGTTCCTAACGTAAAATGTGTAAAGTTCATATCTACATAAGTGAAGATACATAAGAATAGATCTATGAAAATAGTAGCACAAAAGAATCATTTACATAGTTAGTGCCAAACATCAATAAAAAAATGTCTATATTGACCAAGAATTGTAAAATGGACTGAGTAATTTAAATATAATATTGATGTATCGGTTGAGCTAGATGGAATAGACCTAGCTATATAGTGAAGACCGAGTTCAAAGGCACAAGTTCAAATGAGACAATTGGGTTCCACCTAATAGTAAATACAACATTAGTGGAGACTCTAATTTGATCAAAAGGAAGAATATATTGAAACTTTGAAGACATTTTTCATATTTTGTATTGAAATTTAAAGAGCATAGAGCTATTTGAGTGATAGAGTGGTTTGGGAAATTTAAAAAAGCAATTTAAGGTGAATGATTGAACAAGTGAAGATCTAAGTTGTTTCATGTTGTTCAAAGGAAAAAGGTTCCAAACCCTAATGAGAAAACATGGAACCTTCATCATCCACAAGAAAGAGCCAAGGAATAGAGTAACATTCAATTGGTGAAGAGTGATTCTTGTCTTCCACCAAAATTTTGAGCTATTCCTAAGGTTTCTGTGGAAGGCAATTCAATGGGTGCATTATCATCGATACCACCTAAAGTAATTGTGATCCATGACGTCCAAAGTTGTTACATGTGTAAGATTGGAGAAGTTGGTGACTATGAGATTCAAGAGGCATATAAAACATTATGTGATGAAGGAGTTTTGAGGACGAATTCAAGACTATTAAGAGGAAAGGGTTAACATGTGCTCTAGATTTTTAGAGGATTTTCAAGATTGATTGGATAAAGGTAGTACTAAGAAAAATCAATGATATGAATCTATGGCAAGATAATGGACCTATTTATATATCTAAGAATATGATTCGCAAGGTTACAAGGTATCCTAAATTAAATAAGAAGAAGACTTTATGTTGTCTAAGCAGAGAAGAAATTGAGGCTAACGCAAAGGTTGAGTGGAATGGATGAGGGTTGTCCACCTCTACCATCACTAATCCAATGATTGAGCTTGTAGTGAGAGTGATTTCTCAAAAATTCTATCAATCAAGTAAACTAAATAGTATGCCATGTATGGAATTTGATCAAGAATGGAAGATTGTCATGAAGGATCAAATATGATCTTGTCAAGTTGTAGAGATCATAGTTGGTAGAAAACTTGACATCCATCAGAAAGAAAAAGAATTTGATATGTAGGTTTGGATCTCTGGTTGTGTGAATTTTCTTTTATGTTCATAATTATTTTCTTGGTATTGGAAACATTATTTGGGAGAAAGGAAAACTATTCATAGGATAAATTAATGAATGCATAATGAAATTAGGAGAAAATTTTGAGAATGCTATGAATATGCATTGTGAAGAGTTCAAACAAAGGATGAGGAAAAGGTGGAGGATCCCAATAGAGATAGTAATAAAATACTACAATGATGTATAGTTTCTAGTAGATATAGATAACACATTTGCAAAGGCAATGAAGCTTAGGAAAGCTTGTGTTAAATCATTTGATTATAAAGTTAATAGTGACAATGTGAATGCAAATATTGATGCACTACTTAAAGAAGAGATTTATATAGATGCAGAACCCTTTCGGAAGTATGAAAAAATTAATGTAAGAATTATAGTGGATATCAAAATAGATTTGAAAGAGAATAAAAGAAAGGATATGATTGAAGACCTAGAGAAAAAATTAGGTGCACACAACAAAGGCAAGGAACCTTTGAAGATTACACAAGGCCTTGGTGAAGATGAAGAAAAAGATAGCGGTGATGAGGAAGAGGAGGAAGAAGAAGAGGATAAAGGTAAATCTCTACCAATGGTAACTCCATCAACAAATAAAGCCAAAACTATGAAAAAAAAAAGACTAAGGAAAAGGAGGTTACAAAGAAGCCAACAGTGACACCCATCTCTCCTCCTGCACCTATCAGGCCAGGAGCTAGTGTAGCAGATACTAGTTTTGAGCCTTTAATAAGGAAAGGAGTAGTTAAGGTTGTATATGCTACTTTAGTATGTTAGAAAGACTAAATTAAAACAATAAAAAGCATTTGCATACTAATTTAACATAACTTCATGAGAGATAAAGTGAAGTCCTCAAATGAGAATATGAGCTATGGATAGGCTCTCTCAATGAGGATGATCACTTGATGTAGAGGTGTGTCTAATAGCTAAGATGGCTTCATTATGTATGTATGCTCAAATGCTCAAATGGGCTTCAATGGAGGATTTTTGATAGATTTTGGTGAATGGACTTGATGTAAAAATGGATTCTCAAAATGGCATTTGGCTTTACTTTCTAGATTGTGTTAAAATGGCTTGGGAGAGGATTCCTTAAATAGGCAAAGGGCTTGAGGGATCAAGAGCTAGGATGCAAGGATGGGGAAAAACTTATGGAAGGTTTAGATTGAATGAGAAGAGAGCACATGGATTGTGCTTCCTTACAACCAAACAGGGAGTGACACATGTCACAGGGTCATTGGTTAGAGCAAGAGGGGCTGAGGGGTCAACAAAGGAGGCTCAAACCTCATAAAGACCCTCATAATGGCTTGTAAGAGCAATGAATGGGCTTGTAAAAGTCATTTATGGCTTTGTGGGCTTCATAAAATTTTATGGTTGGGATATTTGTGAGAGAGTTGAGATATTTTGACTTGGGTTGGATTAAGAAGGTCTTAAGCTTGACTTAGGAATGTACAAATGATTAAGGCTTGGATTAGGCTTGGCTTAAGATTAGATTAGGCTTGTTAGAGATGGGCAAGTGGATGGCATTTAATGAGAGCGGGTGAAGGAGGAGATATTTGTTGGCTTTGGCTTGGGTTAGCAAGTCTTAACCCATGTTTAGGGAATGCGACAAGGTTAGGGGGGGATTAGGATTAGGGTCAAAGATAAGGATTGACATCTTCTAGAAGAGTCTAGGCTTTGGATGAGGATGAAGACTTTCTAGAAGAGTCTAGAGCTTCCTAGGATGAGGATAAATAAGGTTTTTAGGAAATAAATAAAGTTTTATTTATTTCAAGGGTTTGGGTTGAGGAGATATTTATTAAAATATTTTTAATAAACACGAGGATTAATATTTAATCTTAATTAAATATTTTGAGTTGGGATTAGGAGTAGGAAATGATGAGATTAGCCTTTAATTGAAATTAAATAAGGATTAGAAGATTTTGGAAGAGGTTAGTGGTCTTAAGGAAATTGGCCAAGTTTTGGGCAAAAAATAAATAAATAAATTATTTTGAGATTTTTGGTCAATTTATTAATTAAATAATTAATAAATAAGGAAATAATGTTTAAATAAGATTTAAACATTAAAGGGATTTAATGGCATAAAAATAAATAAATAATTAATAAATGATGATGTCATCAGGGATGTTTCCAGAAAATAAAAATACTTTATTATCTAAAGGATTTTTAGGTGTCTATAAAGGATACCAAACTGAGTGGTTCCATCATAAGAAACAAGAAAAATCAAGCCCTTGTAAGATAGCCAAAGAGGAGATGGTTTGTAAAGAAGAAAGAAGGTGAAGAAGATGATGTAGAGGATATAGACCAGATGAACCAGGAAATCATTGAGTCAGAGTACCCAAAAGACCAAAGAACATTGATGAGGTATGTGCTGATGTTAGGAGCTCTACAGGCTTATCAAGTTTCACATTTGTAAAATATGATGCATTGAATAATGGTGAAAAAATCAAAGTAGAGGAGGCCATGATCAATATGATGGCTAATAATAAATTGGCTCCTACTAAATTGGAGAAGAAGATTCCAATTGATTTGTATAATAGATTAGAGAGGAAGTGGTAATAGAAATCTCAAGTAGAAAAACAAATAAGAGAAGGCACATTGGCCAACATTATGCTTGAGTTGTCAAAAGATCAAAATTCAACATTTTTGGACAAGTATAGGTACCAATTTTTTTCCTAAGTTTAAAATTTGTATGATTCCTTAGAATAAGCTTGAAGTTGTAGTACAACAGAATGAGTTACTATGGAAAATATTTTTTGCTCTGTCCACTAAAGGAGTGGAATAAGAGAAAACAATTGGGACCCGTGACCATCAAAGATGATCGCAATGATGAAGATATTTTTGGTGTGTTGAGCCCAAGGAAAAATTTCACCTATTCATGTCACCACACCTGACACACCAGTTGGTGAGAAAAAAAATCCCTCAAATGCTAAGGGAGATGAGAAAGAGGCAGAGAAATCAACAAATGAAAATAGTGTAGAAACTTCTACCAAAGGTAAAAAGTGACCAAATGTTTCAAGAACTCATAGTGAGGGAACCTAGGAAGAAGGACAAGGAGAAAAAATATAGTGCCAAGTGCTATGGTTGTTGTCTCAAGAACTAAAGCATAAACAAGACTGCATAGTGACACCCCATCACCTACTCCTACAAAGGTCGAGCTGAGAAGCAACACTTCATCCCATAGAAAAGGAAAAACAATTAAGGATATTTCACTAGATATTTTAGTTAGTCTGAACAAAGTCATTGAGATGCCAAAATGGGACTTGGAAAATCTCACTTTAGAGAAAACAATAATGTTGCAAGAAATTTTGGCAAAGAAAAAGAAACATGAAGAAATGAGAAGAGAACATCAACAAAGACACATGTTGCATGAAATAAATGATATATTTGTTGATTTATTTGATGTAAAAAAATTTGATGGGCAAGCCCCAATTATTTCCCATCTTGTAGAGATTGTTGAACAAACAAATGCTAGTGATATTGGCTCAAAAAAAAATGCAAGGATTGCCCCAGCATCACACATGAATCTTGGAAGAATCAGAGTGGAACCGACACTAGGTAACCCACAAGCAGAAAAGAAAAACAAACAAAAGACTTGATCAAGACCTTATGTCCAGATCGCCCCATTTGGAGTATACCATGATATGGAAGATTGTGGCAACCTTGAGGAGGGAACACAAAGATTGTTTAGAAAAGATACTTCAAGACCCAAAAGGAAAGATTCCAAATCAAAAGAAAGTGAAAATCCAAAAGAGAACTATTTTCCAATGAGATGGGTGGGATGAGGTACTAACGGACCAAGATTAGACATGAGGAAAGCTATATCCTACAAGGATCTATCAGAGAGCACCTAAGATGATGGATTTTTGATGAGTGATGCATCTTGCAAGCTGAACTAAGATGGATAACACTTTGGTGACAAGAGATCTAGCTAAAGGATGCATTGGGATAGCTAACCAAGGGTTGTGCGATGTGTGCAAGATGCTGATCAAGGACACAAAAGTTGGATAGATACAATGGTACTAAGCTAAAGAGGATGTACAAGCTGACAGACCAAGGTATGTTACACATGTACAAGTTGTTTTGGACAAGATTGGATATATAAGCTATGATACAAGGTATGATACAAGCATTGGATACAAGATTATTTACAAGTTGTATAGGAGCTTTGGATGATAAGATAGTGGGATGGCTCAAGTTGGTGCTAGATGCAGAAGCTAAGGACGAGGTGATAGTGGAAGATATGGATTTGGTAGGATGCATCCAATGATGATGATAGATGTGTGACCAAGGATGGAGAAAATGCTAAGGTTGGTGGTAGTTGAGCTGATAGATAGTGCTAGAGTGAACGGGTAATGAGAGGATGACATTGGATTTGCATGAGGATAGCCTAGAGTGAGATACCAATGACAAGGGAGGATGGACAAGACAAGATCTCCAAGGAATACAGTGGCCCCCGTTAGAAGAGGACATGCAAAAGGAGGTCTTATGATGGATGTGATAGGATTGGAGCTAGGATGGAAAAGCTGAAGGCGCTAGGGAGATGGATGATAGTGGGGATGATGGGGTGAGGTTGCAGAAGATAAGTGGATAGTGATAGATAAAAGCTGGAGGATGAGAGATAGGTGGATAAATTGGAAGATGGAGTTGGATGGCAAGATGTGACCAAAAGCATGAGGATGATAGGCTAAGCTGGGGATGGCTGGATTATGCATGACGCTTGTTTGCTAAGGTTTCATCATGGTACTTGTCCAAGGTGCTTGAATTGTCAAGTTTTCACCAGTGGACACTTTATTTTTCTTTATTTTTTTTGACTTTTTTGACTTTGGACTTAGTTGGAATGATTTTGGCTTTCTTCAACTGTTTTTGGCTTTTTTGGGATTTTTCACTGGCTGTTGGAGTGTTCAATTTTTTTGCTAGCTGTTGGTACACCGGATGTGTGATTTATGCAATAGATTGGATTAGATGGGATTGATGGTAGGAGATGGAGGGATGAAAAGGCTAGAAAGGAGCATGAGATGGGGATGCTTGTAGGATCAACATTGGCACATGTTGGGATGGGTGTGAAAAGAGCATATGGGGGATAGATGGTAGATGAGAGCTTGATGGAGGATTTGTGGAAGCGCACTTGGGGATATAGGCACCCAAGAGGAGATGGGGGACACAAATCACTGGATGGGGGATTAGCAATGGTGGATGCCATTATGCATTGGATTTCAACTTTTTTCTTTGGGATCCACATGGTTTTGGATTTTCTTTTCATAGGCTTTTGCATTGTTTTTGCATTCTTTGATTGGATTTTTCCTTTTTGGAGTATGTCTTTTAGAATAGACTTTGATTGCCTAGGATGTGGATTTTTAGCTTTATGCATTTTGAAGTTGGCATTCACATTGCTGTGGTAAGATTTGGGAAGATGGTTAGGAGAAGCTTTGTGAGATGGAGAGGATATGGAAGAGCATGTAGGGGGATGATGATGGATGATGTGCCCTGATATGTGCCTTTGTTGATCTTGTGTAGGAATGAATGGAATAGTATTTTTATGATGGCTGATAGGAGGATGGACGATGGTAGATTTTGGGACATAGGGACCCAAAATGGATTTAGTAGATGAAGGGGGGATATGGTAGGTTTTTTTGGGTTGCAAAGATGGTGGAGGGTGGATGACATAAGATTTCTTGAAGGAGTGATGGGAGGCTGGCATGGTGGCCCTGGAGATAGGCTTGGTTTGGGGATGGTGTGTACCAACACTTTTAGATGGTGAGCCTTTGGATACATATCCAAGACCATGAAATCCTAGATTCTTTTGTGCAATAATAGGCTTTATGATTCCTTTCTCTTGTGGTCCTAAACCTTGACCTTGATAATGCCATCGATTGAGCATTTGAATGAGTTGAGGAAAATTTTTGCTTGTAGAAAATGGTAGAAGTGATTTATTAGATGTATTGCAACAAGGAGATATTGTTATCAATTCTTTTGCTAAGAGGGGGCCACCATGGATGAATGTAAGTGAAGCAAGAGGGTAGATTATAGATGGTGGAATAGCTTGGATAGGTGGTAAGATGGAAGCATGGAGCGGAGGAGATGGTAGTATAGGATCTTGATTTAGCTGATGGGATGAAAAGATATCCTATAGTAGAGGAGGTATGGCTTGAGGTTTTGGAGATGGAGGGGATAGTGACTGCACTATGGATGGAAGACATGGTATGATGATATCTTCATTTATGCTTTGGGGGATGTCAACATACTTTTGGGTAGCATCTTGATAGGATTGGATTGGAGTGGATGGTGTGATAGGAGGTGAAGGGATGGATTCTTCAAAGGCAGCGAATGGATAGATGGGAGATTCGATAGTGGAGATGGGTGAGTAGAAGATGGATGCATAAGGGTCATTACGGGAGATTTGGGAAATTCTTGGAGGTGATGTGGATAGGATTTGGAGGGATTTGACAGGTGGTGGGATTTTGATGCTTGCGGGAAGTGGAAGGATTTTAAGAAATTTGATGAATGTTATGGGGATGATAGCTATGGGAGATGGAGGTTATATTATAGATGGGGAAGCTTCAACACTGACTACTTCACATGGCTGAATTAGATGACATGGCTTATCGACTATTAGAGGTGGCTTTTCTTGTATTTCCTCTAGGAGATTCCTAGGAGATTCGTGTGTCGGAGGTGGAGGTGGTGTATTGACAAGAATAGCTAGTGTGATGGGGGTGGAAGATTGGAAGCTTGGTTGATTGGGTGATGGAGGAGAAGCTGGGATATGAGATGGCATGACTAGATAGTTTTGAGGAATGCTTGGATTTTGGGGATGGTTGGCGGAAGGCATCTAAGGCTCTTGAGATACCCGTCATAGTTAACAAGATTTTCATCATCATTGGAATAGGATGTAGCAGGAGAAATGACAATGTGACCAAACTCCTCATTATAGGGTTGGGATTTCATGTTTTGATGATGAGTTGGATGGGGATGGGGTCTTCCATATGGATGAACATGAAAGCTCATGGTTGGATTTGGATTAAGTACAGATTTTGGATTGGCTGATGAAAGATTTCCTAGGGAGAGTCAAAGCTGCATGACAAACCTAAGGATTATTGGCTTGAGATTTTTGGCTTTCCTGTGGATGGAAGACTTCAAGGATATGCTGTCAAAAAGTGAGAGTTTTTCTTTCTTATGTGAAGGATTGGTGGCTTTTGGTGTCAACTTGAGGATAGACAAATGATCCTATGGGCATGACACAAGATTGACCACTTGTGGATCCCAACCTTTAGCTTAAGCTGACGAGGGATGACAAGTGACAAGGCTAGATTACGCTAGACAAAGCTCTGTCAAAGGGATAACCTTGGGGAGATTGAGGGATTTGGATAGATTGATTGGATAAAAAACTCTGGCAGAGTAACAATGATTCCTTAAAGGCTTGGGTGATTTTGGATTGGGTTGCTAGCTGGCTGGGGGGATGATTTGGATGGACTTTGGACTTGGGATTGTTCTAAAGAAAAGAACTAGATAGATTCCGTTGCAGTGGGGGAGCTTGGATGATTTTTTGATGAGGCAGTGACTACGCTAAGTATGCCTTGAGCTGAGACATTTTTTCTTTTTTGGGATTTTGACCAAAGTTAGCAAATATTCATTCAAAAGCTATGAAAAAACAAGTAGGCAAAAGTTTGGAGCAAGCACGTCAAACACACCAACATCCTAGGAAGCTTTCTACAAGGATGAAATTTGGTTTAGCTAGGGAGTCCTCGATATATACAAGATACTGGGGGCCCAAATCTATAGATGAAACAAAAAAGATGTCACACAGTCGAGAGGAGCGGTAACCCACTTCTCCTCTTTCACTTCTCAAGGGTATAAAGTTCCTTAAGGCTTAGCCCGAGTGACAAAATTTTGATCCCAAGAGAGGTGTCTTTGGATTCACCTCCTGATCTTTATACTCTGTCGGAACACTAGAGTTGAGGTCTTCCCAAGGGGTGATGAAATCTCCGAGCAGGCCTCCTAAAAGCTAAGACAAGATTTTGGATCCTAATCTTATGCATCAAAGATGGCCTCAAAAGATGACAAGGGGAGAGAAGACTTGGATGATCTTGGACTAAAAGACAGAGTTCTTTTCCAATTGACGCTTTAAGTTTTCTAATCTAGACCTTTTGAAAACACGTGTGATTTAAGATGTAAAGGTTCACTTCCAATTTGAAATGCGCCAACAAAAGAGAAGTGATCGAAGAATGAATACACTAAGAAGATTTAGGGTCAACAAAAAGTAAACTCATGCGCCTGGAGGCCCTCCACATCAAGTATCGATTGATTTTATTTAAGGCATTCAAGATTGAGTGTGAGTTTGTTTTAAGCCCAAAACAAAGATGTGTGTAAAGCTCAATTTCAAGCGCACGCTCGAAGGCCCTCCACGTCAAGATTTTTTCAATTTTTATGACCAAATGAAGTGTTAGTGAGACTAATGTGCATTCAAGAAATTTTCTATCTTAGAAAAACCAATAAAAACTCAAGTGAGTGGAATTTTATTTTTATGGAGCACTTAACACCTTCTTAGGTAGACCCATCCCCATATATTGTGCTGATATTGCAACCAATGGTTAGAATGATGGGTGATTAAAGAGGGTGAGTCCAACAACAAATTCACTCAAAGTGTCTTTATTTGTTTTTATAACTTAGAAAGTTTCTAAAATGTGGATTCTTTTTATGCCCCAAAAGATGATTATTTGATCTGTGGCATTCAAGATTGGATTTGTTGTTTTAATCATGCATTCATAAAAGAAAATAAACTTGATTTTAATCCATGGCACTCAAGAGTGATTTTAGCAACATGCATTCAAAGACAAGTGCTTAAACATTCAAGTTTTTTCCTTTGAGCATTCAAGATTGAGATTTTGTGTGTTGTTTTAAGAACTTTGAAGTGCTTTGTTTTAACTTTAGATCATTCAAGATTGTTTTGGACTCAAAAGTGAAAATGACTCTTTGGACTTTGGTTTTCATTGAAGATTTTGTGTTCTAGTTTGCATGTTTTAAGCCCAAAAATGATATTCCTAGATTGTTTTGATGTATGAAAAAACTAAGAAACATTCAAGATTTTGCAACAAGACATTTGTTTGGAACAAATAACAAAGCTTTTAGGACAATTTTGGCAACCATTTAGGTCTCTTAGTTTTCATGAGATTTTTAAAAGAACTTTAAAATATTTGCAAATGAGGTTCATTTTATCCTTGATTGATGCTTTGAGTTTGATTTAGATTTTAGTGTGCACTTAGTGTTGATTTTGAACTTTTTGAAATGGAAACTTAAAGTTCTTTTTAAATTCTCAAAAATTAAGTGTTCCTAACTTTGCATGAATGCATATAAAACCTTGATGTTGCAAGGATGCAAATGATTGGATTGGTTTAGTTTCACTTGTTAATTTTATTTTATTTTTTGCAAATTTTTAGTTTTTTAATGGATTTAAGTATGATTTGGGGGTTCATTTTAAGCACTTAAAAAAAAGTGTGTATGATTTTGCTTCCTTAAAAAAAAAGGCCAAGATCCCTCAAGAAGAAGAAGAAGAAGTAGATGGAATAGAAGAAGAATATAGACAAGAAGAGGAAGAAGAATTTCAAGTGCTTCGTCCACCTATAAGCTTGAAAAATTTGCAAACACTATGAGATAGACTATGAGTTCCTTTGTCTTCTTCATGCTCATGTGGACCTACAAAACCAATTTATACAATCCTACCAATCACAAAAACAAGAAAAATTAGCCAAAATCAGCAAATGACATACAAAACTTGACTAAAAAAAGCTAATGAAGATGACCCATGTGGGGTCCCACCGAGCATGCCAAAATGTATATGCTACTTTAGTATGTTAGAAACACTAAATTAAATCAATCAAAAGCATTTGCATACTAATTTAACATAACTTCATGAGAGACAAAGTTAAGTCCTCAAATGAGAATATGAGCCATGGATAGGCTCTCTCAATGAGGATGATCACTTGAGGTGTGTCTAATAGCTAAGATGGCTTGATTATATATGTATGCTCAAATGCTCAAATGGGATTCAATGAAGGATTTTTGATAAATTTTGGTGAATGGATTTGATGTAAAAATAACTTTTCAAAATGGCATTATGGCTTTACTTTCTAGATTGTGTTAAAATGGCTTGGGAGAGGATTCTTTAAATAGGAAAAGGGCTTGAGGGATCGAGGGCTAGGATGCAAGGATGGGAAAAAAATTATGGAAGGTTTAGATTGAATGAGAGGAGAGCACACAGATTGTGCTTCCTTACAGCCAATCAGGGAGTGACACATATCATAGGGTCATTGGTTAGAGCAAGAGGGGTTGAGGGGTCAACAAAAGAGGCTCAAAGCTCATAAAGACCCTCATAATGGCTTGTAAGAGCAATGAATGGGTTTGTAAGAGTCATTTATGGCTTTATGGGCTTCATAAAGTTTTATGGTTCGAATATTTGTGAGAGAGTTGAGATATTTTGACTTGGGTTGGATTAAGAAAGTCTTAAGCTTGACTTAGGAATGTACAAATGATTAAGGCTTGGATTAGGCTTGGCTTAAGATTAGATTATACTTGATAGAGATGGGCAAGTGGATGGCATTTAATGAGAGTGGGTGAAGGAGGAGATATTTGTTGGCTTTGGCTTGGGTTAGCAAGTCTTAACCCATGTTTAGGGAATGCGACAAGGTTAGGGGGGGATTAGGATTAGGGTCAAAGATAAGGATTGAAATCTTTTAGAAGAGTCTAGGCTTTGGATGAGGATGAAGACTTTCTAGAAGAGTCTAGAACTTCCTAGGATGAGGATAAATAAGGTTTTTAGGAAGTAAATAAAGTTTTATTTATTTCAAGGGTTTAGGTTGAGGAGATATTTATTAAAATATTTTTAATAAACACGAGGATTAATATTTAATCTTAATTAAATATTTTGAGTTGGGATTAGGAGTAGGAAATGATGAGATTAGCCTTTAATTGAAATTAAAGAAGGATTAGAAGATTTTGGAAGAGGTTAGTGGTCTTAAGGAAATTGGCCAAGTTTTGGGCAAAAAATAAATAAATAAATTATTTTGAGATTTTTGGTCAATTTATTAATTAAATAATTAATAAAT
This sequence comes from Cupressus sempervirens, assembly GCA_028749045.1. NCBI lineage: Eukaryota > Viridiplantae > Streptophyta > Pinopsida > Cupressales > Cupressaceae > Cupressus > Cupressus sempervirens. The sequence goes on from CM053789.1 coordinate 437,448,758, forward strand.
AAGGAAATAATGTTTAAATAAGATTTAAACATTTTTGGGAGGGATTCCTTAATTAAATATTTTTAATTAAGATAAAGGGATTTAATGGCATAAAAATAAATAAATAAATAAGTAAATTAATTAATTAATAAATGATGATGTCATCAGGGACTTTTCCAGAAATTAAAAATACTTTATTTTCTAAAGGATTTTTAGGTGTCTACAAAGGTTACCAAACTAAGTGGTTCCATCATAAGAAACAAGAAAAATCAAGCCCTTGTAAGATAGCCAAAGAGGAGATGGTTTGTAAAGAAGAAAGAAGGTGAAGAAGATGATGTAGAGGATATAGACCAGATGAACCAGGAAATCATTGAGTCAGAGTACCCAAAAGACCAAAGAACATTGATGAGGTATGTGCTGATGTTAGGAGCTCTACAGGCTTATCAAATTTCACATTTGTAAAATATGATGCATTGAATAATGGTGAAAAAACCAAAGTAGAGGAGGCCATGATCAATATTATGGCTAATAATAAATTTGCTCCTACTAAATTGGAGAAGAAGATTCCAATGTATTTGTATAATAGATTAGAGAGGAAGTGGCAATAGAAATCTCAAGTAGAAAAACAAATAAGAGAAGGCACATTGGCCAACATTATGCCTGAGTTGTCAAAAGATCAAAATTCAACATTTTTGGACAAGTATAGGAACCAATTTTTTTCCTAAGTTTAAAATTTGTATGATTCCTTAGAATAAGATTGAAGTTGTAGTACAACAGAATGAGTTACTATGGAAAATATTTTTTGCTTTGTCCACTAAAGGAGTGGAATAAGAGAAAACAATTGGGACTGTGACCATCAAAGATGATCACAATGATGAAGATATTTTAGGTGTGTTGAGCCCAAGGAAAAATTTCACCTATTCATGTCACCACACCTGACACACCAGTTGGTGAGAAAAAAAATCCCTCAAATGCTAAGGGAGATGAGAAAGAGGCAGAGAAATCAACAAATGAAAATAGTGTAGAAACTTCTACCAATGGTAAAAAATGACCAAATGTTTCAAGAACTCATAGTGAGGGAACCTAGGAAGAAGGACAAGGAGAAAAAATATAGTGCCAAGTGCTATGGTTGTTGTCTCAAGAACTAAAGCATAAACAAGACTTCGTGGTGACACCCCATCACCTACTCCTACAAAGGTCAAGTTGAGAAGCAACACTTCATCCCATAGAAAAGGAAAAACAATTAAGGATATTTCACTAGATATTTTAGTTAGTCTGAACAAAGTCATTGAGATGCCAAAATGGGACTTGGAAAATCTCACTTTAGAGAAAACAATAATGTTGCAAGAAATTTTGGCAAAGAAAAAGAAACATGAAGAAATGAGAAGAGAACATCAACAAAGACACATGTTGCATGAAATAAATGATATATTTGTTGATTTATTTGATGTAAAAAAATTTGATGGGCAAGCCCCAATTATTTCCCATCTTGTAGAGATTGTTGAACAAACAAATGCTAGTGATATTGAAGCTAATGAGATGTTAATGGGATAGTCAAGAAGAATTTTTAAAATAATGTTATAGAGAAAATCTCTACCATCTTTACCATGCATAAGATGGAATTGTAGGCCCATGTATAGAATGCAAATGAAATTGTACATAAGATACAAAATCTATATAATATTTATGTGATGTATTAAGATTCACTAATTCAACAAATTCAAGCTAAAATGAAGCAAACAGACAACTTTATTTCACATTTAGCTGAATCTAGTACAAAGCATTATAATAAGCTATTGTTTGCACAAGGTAAATTGGCCGAGTTTTGAACAAATAATAGAAGTACATGTGCCAAATTGATCTCAATCCATTCAATGGTTATACCTCATCTAGAGGTTTTGTAACATGAACTAAAATCAACAAAAAATCTAATTTAGGAATATCATAATCTTTCTATTGCTAATAGTTTAATTGACTTGGCTACAATATTAGAGTTGTATATTTTTGTATTAGAACCAACAAGAACCACTTGGGATCATTCTCTTTCCATGATCCACCAAGTACACAAACCATTCATTGAAAAATATGGTTTAATTCCACCCACTCAACCCTAGCCAAAGCCATGAGGGCCCATTTGGTTGTAGGCATAGGAATGGAGAATACAAGTTCATATTGGGAATAGGAATGGCTATTCCAATAATAAGTATTTTTTGGAATGGGTATAAGCTCATTTTAGAGCCAAAATGGGAATATGTTTTCCTACTCCCTTTTAGAATTGATGAACCAAATGGAAAATACAAAGTGCATTCCAATTTTTCTATTCCTATTTTGGCAACCAAATGTGCCCTAAGTGAAAAAAATAAAGAGGAATATAATACTAATGATTATATATTAAATGACATAATGATGAGATCAAGGAGTTCAACCAAGTTAGAGTTAGAACTTAGAAGTCAGACATGGTATGACAAAGAATACAATCAGACTATTTAGATCATGTAAATATGTATTGTTACATTGTTATTGATTGTTTAGTTCGAAAACATTTTGAAGTTCTGTATGATTTGAGTCATAGGCTTAGGGGGATTACTCTTATTCTTTTATTATAACAATGGAATCATGACAAAGTATTTTTCCACTAATTTCAAAGGGGGATATTATTGGTATCTCTAAATCTTGTTTCCTATTAGTGTCAAACACTTAGTCATATATGAGGCAGAGTCACTTAGTCATCACTATGACCGAGCTACTCTAGATAGGCCAAGTCATGTGAGAAACTTGTAAATAAACATGTATATACGAAGCTCTATAGGAGCCAAGAAATTTTTTGGTCACCAAGTATTTTCAATATAGAGCGTATAGATATCAAGTTACACAAAAGTTTCCAAGTATTGTTGAGGCCAAGCTTCAACAACAATCATAGTGAATGCCAAGTACCAGAGGTAGGAAGTGTCAAGAAATGAAAAATTGACATTCAAGTTAGAGATGATATAGACTTTGAGGTAAACCATTTTAGGTTAACACAAACACATATTTAATATTTGTATAAGTTTCTACAAAGGCTATTTTATGTTTCTGATGTGGATCACATATCCCTATGAGAATGCAATCAACTAAACAAATGAAGAAGCAAAAAGGGAAGCATCTAGAAAAATCTTTAATACATATTTATATTGTTGACATTAAGTCAAGTTTGTTATTAGTGACAACACTTATTTAGATTTTAGTTCAGATTGAGCAGTTCAACGTTTACCAAGTAGTTCAGTGTTTGCTAAGCAGTTCAATGTTTGCCAAGCAGTTCAGTGTTTACCAAGTAGTTTAGTGTTCACCAAGCTTTTTAGTTTCTACTGAGTTAATAGCTTAAGTTAAATGAAGCCAGTGTTAACCAAGTTGAATGAAGAATAATGTCTATCGAGCACAGTTGTGGTAAATAGGGAATTCAGTTTATACTAAGTGACATTGTATCTACTGAGTCACCAATGTATACCAAGTTTGAAACTATGTTGAAATGATTAGCATGGACCGAGCCTCTACTTCTATAAAGTGCATGAATATGCTGAGTAATGATAGTGGACACCATGTATTAGAAATTCACCAAGTCAATTTTTAGAACCCATGTATCTATATTTGGGCTGACTTTGTAATGTTGGTGTTAACTTGTGTAATGGCTGACCTTGCAATTATATGAATTAGATTGGTATATATGTAATGTATTGTATCATATCCAAAGGTTGTAATGTAATAATATGAGATAATGAAAATGAAATGCAAGCATGTCAATGTGAATCAACAACAGAACAAAGTGTATTGCAAGGCCATATCAGGAGCAACAAAGTTACATCTATCACATAGAGGTGATAAGTACTTCAAGGATCTCAATCAAAAATTTAGTTGTAAATCAGATCTACTATTTCATCCTAATAGGTGAATCAGCTTCAAATCCTTTAACAGGGTAGACTTAACAGTCTTTTCTTTAAATCTCTTTACCGAGTGCATACTTCATTATATGTTTGTAAAACCTCTAACAAGGTAGACCTAGTAGTCCTAATTGCTCCTAATAGGGTAGATCATCAGAAGCGATCATTTTAAGCCTTAACATGCCAACTTTATGCTATAGTATTAAATTTTTGTCGGTATCACTCCCACCCCAATTTTAGTTTCTATTTGGAAGGTTTCTAGGTCACCAAATACTATGTTCAAAGTGTTTTATGCTTTTAGTTTCTCATGCATGTAGTAGATTAGATCTATTAATGGTAATTGGATTATGCTATTAAGTTTTGAATTTGTTAAAAATTTTGAGGTTACTGATTCACTGCTCCCCTCTCAGTAACCTAGCTAGTCTTAAATATTTCCAACAATTGGTATTGAAGAGCTTTGTGTTTCTCAAGATAAAGTTTGATAGCTTGAAAAAAGATCAAGGGCAATGGAGATATTCAAACTTGAAAAAGTTATTGACAATGAAAAGTTAGATCTAGAGATGGCCATAGCTCAACTCAAGAAAGCAAAGAGCATCTTTCCTAATCCCTAAAAAGAAGGAACTTGTAAATCAGATGAATGACCACTAGTATGTTGAAGAAAAGATTGAGGATTTTCTCCCTTCAAGCAATTCAAATGAAGCAAATGATGCAATCAAAGAACTCCTAGATAAGAATGGCTCCCTAGAAGAAGAAGTAAGAAAATTGAAAAGAGAACAAGAAATTTAGTCAATAAGATTGTGTGAAATCTCATAATAGAGAAATAAGGCAAAAGAAGACTTGGAGGTAAGGAACAATGAAATTCAAAACCAATCCCTTTAGCAACAAAATCTTATTAATCAACTCTCCAATGCAAATGAAGAAATCATGAGTCTGAGATCTGAAAATGAAAGGTTTAGGAATGACTTAAACTCTAAAAGGAAAATAAATGAAAGGATGGAAATTGATCTAAATTCTAAAAATCAACTTAATGAAAGAATAATGAAATCCCAAGCAGACATGGATCAATTGAATCAACAAAGTGAGTAGAATCCTTATAGGCAAAAGTGTAAGGTAGGACTTGGATACAAAGAAGAAGGTGAATCCTCCAAACAAGGTACTCAAAGGAATCAAAGGTCTACTTGCAATCACTATGGTAAGATAGGTCATACATCAAATAAATGTTGAAGTAATGGAAAGGAAAAATTCAATGGAAAATGCTACAATTACAGTCAATGTGGTCATTAAGCTAATGAATGCAAAGAAAAACCAAAGTTTGAGGGCAAGTGTCACAAATTCAAGAAACAAGGTTAGAAGGCATCTAAATGCAAATCTAAGTTATTTAATCTAGCTGAACAATTTGCGAAGGCAATATTTGGTTGGGACTACAACACTTGGTATAGATGTCATTACTATGGAGAATATGGACACATTGGCATAAATTGTGTTAGACATCACATGAGAAGAAATGATACCACCATAAGATGTTACACATGTACTAAACTTGGTCATATAGCTAATAATTACATGAATACAAGTAGAGTTGAAGATGAAAAGAAAGCAAAAGTAGATAGTATCAGGAAGCATATGAGACAATAGTGGATTCCCAAATCTACCAAGCAAGTTAATGCAAGTGATGATAGTCATGTCACTCAAGAAGTGGGTGACTCCACCATTTCTAATTAAGTACTTAAGGAAGAACTGGAACTATTTTTTCAAGGTCACATCTTAAATAGTTCTAATTGAAAGGAAGTAAAGATTCATATTGGTCTTCAAGATACAAAAGAATCATCATCAAGATCGACAATAGTTATCATCAAATTGAATTCTCTATCGAGCAAGGTTGGGTTATGGACTCTACTGAGCAAGGTCGAGAGTAACTTGGTTATGTTTGGTTGCCAAGTTACAAGCTTTCACCGAGCAATTTGTATAGATAGTGGATGATAGGTTGTCATGCACAATGGCTCTCATCATATCGAACGTTAATGGGAAGTTTTATCAAAAAGGTAGGAAATCAACTTCATTCTCACTATGAATTTAGTATATTGTGAATAGAGCAATTTGCAGAGCATCTCAGCAACCTTGAGTAGAATTTTTTGCAAAAGGTTTTCAAAGAATTTTCTTAGCTTGTTGATTAATCATGACATCTAGCAGCAATAGCAAAGCGAAGAAAGGATTTGAAATGTTGGTGCGAGGTGTTGAATGGAAAGCCCCTAACTTCAAACTTGTGCCAGCTATCACCAAAACCATCAACCCTAATGGATCTCAGTCACAGATACCATCTAAGGTACTTCTCTTAAATGACATTTGAACTTATTTTAAATGTGCAATTCAGGAGATAGGAACCCTTGAAATGGATAATGCCCTAAGTGAACTCTATGCAAATGGAATTCTCAAACTTGAGCACAAATGTTTGGAAGAGAAAGGTTTAACCCATATTCCTCACCTGCCTCAAAACTTTGAAATCAAATGGATTAGGTATATCCTAAGTCAAGTTCATAATGGTCAACTATGGTTAGAGAAACTAGTTTTAATTACCAAGAAAATGATACATCTCATTACTAGTCTCCCCATGCTTACCAAAGCTAAAACCACTAAAACCCTAGGTCGGGATGAGTTACAAAAGAAAACCCTAGCCAAGTGGGACATAAGAGGAATGAAAATCAACAATGTAACTAACAAAAAAATAAAATTTGGCATCCATGTGATATCACACATGATTTATAGTTCAAGCCGAATCAATAGTGTGTCATGTGAAGAAATTGACTTAGCATATAAGGTCATAAAGAAGAATTTATCATATGAACTAGGAGATTTCTTGTTGAAATAGTTAAAGATTTTTTTGTTTTTCTATGTTCAAAAGTTTTTCCCCTCTAAAGGCACAATTGTATGGAGAAAAACCACACCAGTTTTGTATTAGATCAATGAGTATATCGCTGAAATGGGTGAAAATTTTGATAGTTTCATGGATAATTATTTTGAAACTTTCAAAGAAAAGATGAATAAAAAATTTAGGATACTAAAGAAGTTGGTTGAAGATTATAAGGATGATGTTTTTTTTATGGTAGATAGTGGCAGAGTATACATCTAGGCAGTAAGGCCTAGAGTTGTGTGGGTAAAACCTCTTCCATATGAGGTTAACATTGATGAGGAAAAGGAAATCATTGAGGCCTTGGTAAATGAGCCTGTGAATCCAAAGACACCTCTCTTTGGAACCTATGATGAGGCTTAAACAAGAATTGAACTTGAGATCAAGCTTTCATAGGTGGTAAACAAAGGAAAGAGGAGGATAACAAAATTGAAAACAACAAGCACCACTCTTATGATTACCAAAGGTAAAGGAGAAGATGTGGAAGAATCTAAAAATGAAGAGGAATCTAAAAAGGAAGAAGAACCAACTAGGAAGAAAGGCAAGGTGATCATCACCAAGCCACCAAATCCATCCACTATAGTATTTACAAGATGATAGTGATGTTGTCTTCAATTGACCTCCTCTCACATTTCAAGATAGGCTAAAGATAGTGAGAGAAGGTGCTGGAATAAAAAAATTTAAAGCACTTAAGTATGAGACTGGGACTCCAATAGAGCAGAAAGAAGTTGAAGATCTAGTCATGGATAAATTGGGTAGATGGACATTCTCTCTAGACCAACTAGCATCTCAGATTCCTACAATTTTGTTGGATAAGATCAAGGTTAGATTGGAGAACACTAAACAGACTATCAAAGACATTTTTTCTCAAACATTAAAATAGTTGGTGCCCAACTTGATTGATGTAGAGGTAAATAAAGCATTAGAAGACAATGAGAACAAAATGACTTTAAATTCAACACTTGTCTACTTTTGATGAAAGATATAGAATATGTTGTGAAGAATGATACAAACCTATGGAAAAATCTATTCCATTTTCACAAACTAAGTGAAAATCCTATTGAAATAAAAGATGATGATGATGACAGTGACAAGGATGAAGAAAATAAAGAAGACTCCACTCCATTTGTCACAATTGATGTAGAAGAATATCAGGAATTAATGAAGGATGATGAAGAAGAAAAAGAGGAAGAAGATGAAGAGGAAGCTAGGCAAGAAGAAGAAGAGATTGAGCCAATCAAGATAGCTATGATTGTCATAGCTTCACTTCCTCACTCTCTGGCAAAACTTGCAACATCATCAAGCTTGGAGACAGCTTCGATAGAATTGATTATGACAACCATTAATACATCAAATGTCCAATCACTCCCTATTACCTCTTAGGTCAGCACATTATAGATAGAAGTGTCTACCACTTCATCCACTAAGCTGCAACATCCTTTAGTTACCAAGCAAGTCTTAGCAATGGATACAGAGTGTTCCATAATTTTAAGTTCTTTAGCAGTAAGTGTAGTTTTGGATTCTTCAGTCTAGACTACTTCAGTAAGTGCTTCAATCAGTACTTCACTTGTGGATGCCTCAGTTTTGGGAAGTTTGGTAAATACATTGATTTTGGATTCTGTAAGTATTCCAGTAAGTATTCCACCAGTAGGCATTGTACAAGTTTTCACTGCTAGTCCTACTATTTCCACGATTGTTTTTATTCCAAAATCTAAAGCAATATCTTAAAGTTGGTTCAACCAAGACTTCTAATCAGTGAAAAGGAAATAGATGAAGATATAGATTTGGATGAGGAAATTGAAATTCCCAAATGGGATTTTGATAACATCTCTATGGATCAAATGCACATAGTTGGTCAACTTCTTTAAAAGAAGGAAAACTAGAAGAAACCTAGAGAAGAGAGAGATAGAGAATATAAGATTATTGAGGATGAAAAGAATATTTTGATAGAAGCTATAGATGTTGAAGTTGATTCTTCTCAACACATTTTGTTGTAGTTAGAAGAGGCAATCAACAAATTCAATGAAGATTCCAGTGGTCAAGATAAGTTAACTAAGAAAGAAAAAAACAAGTTTGATAACAATGTGCTTGAGCACATTGCTCAGCAACTAGCTATCCAGTAGGTAGAGCTTTCTTAAATTTTGACAAATCTTGAAACTTCTTACTGAAATGTAACATCTCTTTTTGCAAAGTTATGTGATGTTACCGAATATACTAAGGAAATAAAGAGCAAATTGAATAAAATTTATTAAGATCTGATGGCTAGTGCAAAGTAGTTGCAACTTGACCCCAATTCAAGCTCTGTACATCATATGAAGATTAGACTCCTATCGAATATGTAGGTAGAATTATTGAGACAGAAAGCGAAGATCCGATCTACAATCATAGACATTCAAAACATGATCCTTCCCATCATGGATACAATGCAGAAGCACATTACCTATTCCAAAACATTGATCCATGACAATAATTTGTCAATTGTAGACCACATGATCGAGCTCTTGGCAGAAGTACAAGTTGCTCTTCAAACCTACAAAGTTTTGCAAGAAAACTAGGACAAGACCTTAACTCTTATTCTTAAAGTACATTCTAAATTTCTCTCACATTTTGGTGTCTCCATATAAGTAGATTGTGTATAAATCTTTGGCATTATTGTCAAAAGGGGGAGAGACATGTGCATAATTAAGGAGGAGAGATATTTGTAAATATCATGAGAGAAAGATGCTAGGAGATACACTTAGTATGACATGATATGTAAATTGTATGGGGGAGATATATGTAAAGAAAATATATAACAAAGTTACAAAGACAAATTTTGGAAAATCTCAAAAAAAAAATTAGCATGCCATACCAAGCTAAGTATCACACTATGTTGTACATAAATTTTGGCTGATAAGTGTTTTTGTCACTAATGCCAAAGGGGGAGATTGTTGACATTATGTCAAGTTTGTTATTAGTGACAACACTTATTCAGATTTTAGTTCAGATCAAGCAGTACAATGTTTACCAAGCAGTTCAATGTTTGCTGAGTAGTTAAGAGTTTGTCGAGTAGTTTAGTGTTTACCAAGAAGTTCAATGTTTGTTGAGCTTTACAATTTATACCAAGTTAATAGCTTAAGTAAAGTGAAGCTAGTGTTAATCGAGTTGAATGAAGAATAGTGTCTACCAAGCACAATTGTGGTAAATAGTGAACATAGTTTATACTGAGTGACACTATATCTACCAAGTCACTAGTGTATACCGAGTTTGAAACTATGTTGTAGTGATTAGTATGGACCTAGCCTCTACTTCTACCAAGTGCATGATGATGCTGAGTAATGGCAGTGGATGCCATGTATCAAAAATTCACCAAGTCTTTTCAAAACCCATGTATCTACATTTGGGCCAACTTTGTAATGTTGGTATTAACTTGTGTAATGGTCAACCTTACAGTTATGTGAATTGGATTGGTAGATATGTAATTTATTGTATCATATCCAAAGGGTGTAATGTAATAATATGAGATAATGCAAATGAAATGCAAGCATGCAAATGTGAATTAGCAGCAAAACAAAGTGTATTGCAAGCCCATGTCAGGAGCAATAGAGTTACATCTATCACATAGAGGTGATCAATACTTCAAGGATCTTAATCATCAATTCAGTTGTAAATCAGATCTATTGTTTCATCCTAATAGGTGAATCAGCTTCAAATCCTTTAACAGGGTAGACTTAACAATCTTTTCTTTAAATCTCTTTACCAAGTGCATACTTCATTATATGTTTGTAAAACCTCTAACAAGGTGGACCTAGCAGTCCTAATTGCTCATAATAGGGTAGATCATTAGAAGTGATCATTGTAAGCCTTAACAGGACAACTTTATGTTGCAGTATTGAAATTTTGTGGGTATCATCCCCACCCCAGTTTTACTTTCTATTTGGAAGGTTTCTTGGTCACCAAATACTATGTTCAAAGTGTTTTATGCTTTTAGTTTCTCATGCATGTAGGTAGTAAATTAGATCTATTAATGGTAATTGGATTTTGCTATGAAGTTCTATATTTGTTATAAGTTTTGAGGTTACTAATTCACCCCTCCCCTCTCAGTAACCTATCTAGTCTTAAATATTTCCAACATATATAGGCATATATCTTAACCCTAGTTTGAGAGTGTGTGTGCATGTTTAAGTATGAGGAGAAGAGTGGAAAAGTTATTTGTGTGATCACAGAGTATATCTAAGTGTAAAAGTTTGAAGAAGGAAAAATAGTGAAGTTTTGTTATTGCAAAATAGAGATAGCCACCTTATCAAGTAGTGAATAGAGAGATATCAGATTAAAGATCATAGTAGAATTGAAGAGAGGAGATCTATAATAATAAGTAGAGTGTAGACTGAAAGATTAGGTACTAAACCATAACTGTGTTGGGGATAATATCTTAATGGAGTGGTTTTAATAGACCTTTTATAAATATCTTAATTGACTCCTTAGTTTATTGTAAGTGTAAAATTCTCTCACAAGGTAAGACCTAATAGTCTTAAGAATCTTTAATAGGGTAGACACCTCATAGGGTAGATCATCCAAAGTGATCAAAATTGTAACCCTAATAGGTTAACTTTATTACTGCAATAGTGAAGATTTGTGGGTGTCATCCCTATTGAATTGAGATTGTTGAAGTGAATAAGATTGATGAAACTATCATTATTTTGTCACTGATGTCAAACCTACTACTTGTTGTTGAGACAATTGCTTACTTTGGTTTGAATACTATCATTTGTTTGATTGATGAAGAGGATTTTCAAAAAGAAAGGATAACAAGAGAACCTAGAGAAAGGTTGAGTTATTTGGTGTACAAAAGGTGCACTAAGACCAACTAAGACATTGATGATATTATGTATTCTTAATCTACTTATGACTAAAGTGAATGGTTACTTTAGCTAAGCCTAGAAGAAGTGTTTTCATAAAAGTGTTTGCCAAGGCTAGCCGAGCAAACAATGCAAGCTGAGAAAACTTAGTGTAGGTTGAGCATAAATCAGTATGAGCTAAGCATCATAAAAATAGTATGTGTTGAGCATTAGAAAAATATAACCAGTTCTAAGCATTAGGGAAGTGACATGAGTGATTGAAAAAGGAAGACTTAGTTGATTCCAAGAAACTCAGTGTTGGTTTAGCACCAGAAGATTGTTATTACTAAGTGAAAAGTGTGGATTTTGAGTAACAATAAAAAGATTTTAATCAAAGATACTAAGCTGAAAAAGTTGATTTCTAGAATTGTGTGAAGCATGTCCAAGATTTCTATGTTGAGCCGGTAGCACAAAATTCAAGATAGATTGTTTGAGGTGAATTCAAAGAGGATTGTAGAAGAAGTTTCTAGAAGGGACTAAAATGGAAGAGTGAATAGATTCATTGAATCTTACCTAACCCTAGAATGGATGATTGTGGTTAAGTGAAAATATCCTAAATTCTCTATTTATAGAGATAGAAAGCCATAAGCAATATTTGTCATGTGTGAGAACCTAAGAAAAATTAGAAGTCTAGTGTGTTGCTTCATATGGTGGCCAAATAGAAGAATCTACAATTGGAATGCAAAGAAAGAAGGCTTAAGAGGTTGAAGGCTTGAAGGGTGAACAAGAAATTAGAGATGAAGGGTATGAATGCCAAGAATAATAGTGAACCAAACCAAAGATCTATAATAAATAAGTGACTTGTGATTTATGATCAGATCAAGTCCTACTTCTACTTTCTAATCATTGTACTAGTTGAGATAAATCTTTTGGATTAAGGTTGACCTAACAGTCATTTGTAAATCCTTTAATAGGGTGACATTCTAATGGAATGTTCTAAAGTCCTATAATAAGGCTCACTCCTAATAGGTTTATTGAAATCCTTTAACCAAGTCACATCTAACAATGTGTTTTGTAAACTTTAACAGGGTTAGCTCCTCACATAAATCACTTTAGAAGAGTGAAAATTGGTAGCATGTTACTGGTGGTTTTCCCAAATTGGGCTTCCATGTAAAATCCTTGTGTAAAATGTGTCATTGATTTTGTGGTTTTGCATGTTTACATTTTTGCAAAGTTATTTTGACATAGGACAAACATATGCATATGTTTAATGTATTGAATGCTCAATGCATGCATAAGTATAAGTTGTAGTACTCAAAATTTCTATTTTTACACTTATATTTGGACAACTGATTCACCCCCCTCAGTTATAATAAAGTATTCCAAAAATTGGTATCAGAGAACCAAGTTCTTGTGAAGAGAAATTTTGAAGGTACTTAAAACATAAAGATCAAGATGTATAGAAAGGAGGTGTCCAAGTTAAACAAGGAAAAATTTCTTGCATGGAAAATTCTGATGAAGCTACAACTAGAAGTTCTTGGATATTATGCACATTCAACTATCACCACTAAGCATGTTCATCTAGTTGGAGCCCCAACTACTGATCAATTGAAATAGAAGAAAGAACACAATCAAGAAATTTTAGAGATTGCATCTTCCCTAAGCTACTCAAAGTTTGATGAGATCAAAGGATGTGATACTACTAAGAAGATGTGGGATGCCCTACATGTGATCTATGGAGGAGACAATAATGTGTTGAGAGCCAAAACTGAAATCCTTAGAGGAAAATTTGATGTAATGAGAATGCAAGAGGGTGAGACTATAGTCTAGTATTATGCTATGACCAACAATATTGTTAATTCTATTCGAGGATCTAATGGAAAGATTGAAGATGAGACTGTAATCAGAAGAGTATTGAGAACCCCACTACCTATCTATGCTATTAGAGTCTCTGTTATACAAGAATTGAGGTGTAATCCTGGTAGAAATTTGACCCTTGAAGAACCGGTTGGTAGACTCACTACTTTTGAACTTTAAAATTTTGATAATTTCAAATCTGAAAAATATTGAATCCACCTTTAAAGCTAAGCTAGCACTAAAAGAGCCCAAAGATATGAAAAAGAAAAAGGCCAAACCTTCTACTAGTGACAGTGATAAAGATGATGAAGAGCTAAAATAACTAGAAGAATTGCTAGATAGGAAGTTTCATAGAGGGAAAGGAAAATACAAAGGTAAGTTACCTATCATATGCTTTAATTGTCACGAGATTGGTCATATTGCATCAAGATGTCCTAATAAGTCAAACAAAAAGAATTAAGAAAAATTCAAAGGTAGGAAAGATGAAAGTAACAAAGGCCACATGGACAAGGGAAAGAAGGCTTGTTACATTGTTAAAGAAGAATCCAATGATGAATTTAAAGATCATGATGGTGAAGTTTTCTATATTTTGATGAAATATGATTTTGATGAAGATAAAGAAACTACAACGATATTTTATGTTATCAAAAGTGAAAGATGGATCATTGACAGTGTATGTTCACATCACATGAATGGAGATAAAAGTAAGTTCATTACCCTTGGATATTAAAATGGAAATAGTGTTAGATTCAGTAATGATGCACCCTATTTGATTAAAGGAAAAGGATAAACAAGATTGACAGATAAGATCATGTGTAACAATGCTTACTATGTGGAAGGACTTAACTAAGATCTGTTAAGTGTGTCACAATCAAATAGTTCAAATTGTAAAGTTGAATTTGATAGTAGAAAAGCTAAGATCTATGACACTGAGGGAACATTAATTTGAAGTGGAGATCAGACTAGAGCTAATCTATTTTATCTTGATATGAATGATGTTAGTTGTCTTGTTGTACAATTTGATGATATATGGTTATGGAATAAGAGCTTATATAATGTAAATCTTGATAAATTGGTTAGTATCATTAAGATGAAAGAGTCATAAATTTACCAAAACTAAAAAAACCTGATAACTTAATTTGTAAACAATGTTAGTTAGGGAAGATGAAAAAGTCTAGTTTTAAAAGTAAGACTCATACTTCAAAAAAATTATTGAAATAGTTCATATTGATTTATGTGGACCAATTGAATTGCAAACCTAAAAAGGTGACAAGTACATTATCCTATTTTTTGTTGATTACTCAAGAATAATGATAGTAACATTCTTAAAAGAAAAATTTGATGCTTTTAAATGTTTAAGTGGTATCTAGCAAGAGTTGAAATGGAAACTGTTAAGAGCTTGAAATGTCTAAGATCTAATAGAGGTGGAGATTTTATATCCATTGAGTTTGAAAACTTCTGTAATGATAGAGAAATCAAGAGACAAACTTCTACACCTTGGACCCTTCCACAAAATGGGATTATTGAAAGGGGGAACATATCTGTAATGGATTGTTCTAGAACACTGATGATGGATAAAAATGTTTCTTTGAAATAAGAGAGAGAAGATGTCAATACAATTATCTATACCTTGAACTGAGTACAAGTTAAGAAAGTTGTGGAAAGTGCAAATATGAAGTTTCATAAATATAAAAAAGTTCATGAAGATGAACCAAAGAAGGAACCTAAAAACTATAGAACCATTGTGTACTACTATGAAGACATGTCTTTTGATGATGATAATTATGCAAACCAAGCTACTAATCAACAAGAATCAATGAGTGTTGAGTCACATACAATGGATGTCGAGTTGAAGATAGAAGATGAGGTACATTATGATATTGAGACCATTGTACATAAAAGGAATGCGAAGCTACCTGATAGAGAAATGCAAAGTGGCTTTGAAGTTGACAAACTCATTGTAGAAAAAAGAGCAAACCTAAGATTGTCAAAGTATGTCATAAGACATCACCATGTTGGAAAAATTACTAGAGATAAATAAGCCAAACCAATCAAAAGGAACAGGTTAAGAAATGATACATTTTATTAAGCATGCATGAGCCTAAGTCAATGTAGGATGCATTAGAGAATGAAGAATGGAGTAAAGCCATGAAAGAAGATATTGATTAGATTGAGAAGAACAAAACATGAACTCTAGTACTCATACTAGAGAACAAGAATGTGATTGGAACCAAGTGGATGTATAGAAACAAATTGGATGAGAATGGTGAAGTCACAAGGAATAAGGAAAGATTAGTTTGCAAGGGATATGCGCACAAGAAGAAGGAATTGACTATGGAGAGAAATTTTCCTCAGTTGTAAGATTGGAAGGAGTAAGAACTCTACTTACTTATTGTGCATACTAAATTTTATCAAATGGATGTGAAGTTAATATTTCTAAATGGTGTACTAGAAGAGGAGGTTTGCATAGAACAAACAAAAATATTTTTTGATTCAAACAACAAGAACATGGTATGTAGATTGCACAAAGCTTTATATGGTTTGAAGCAAGTTCTGAGAGCATGGTATGAGAGGCTTCACAACTATCTTGTGAAGATTGGTGTTGAGAAGATTGATGATAACAACAATCTATAACTAAAGACAAAAGGAGGTAAAGGGATTTTACTAGCTAGCATATTTGGTGATAATATCATATTTGGAGGGAAAAATGCATTATGTAAGACATTTTCAAATGAAATAAAGAAAGTGTTTGAGATTTTTATGTTTGGAAAGATAAACTTATTTGTTGGATTGCAAGTACATCAAATGAAATATGGTATTTACACCACTCAGTCCAAGTATGTGAAGGAAATATTGAATTTTTTTGGTATGGAGAATTCAAACCCTATTAGTACTCCATGCTGACAGGACACAAACTATCCAAAAATGATGATTTTACTAAAGTAAATAAAAAATTGTATACGTCTATGATTGGAAAATTGAAATATCTATTTCATAGAAGACCTAACATTGCATTAGCTATTGGAATTTTTGCAAGGTTTTGTGCAAATCCTAAGGAGAATAATTTAATGGTTGTTAAAAAGATCATGAGATACTTGAAAAGAACATAACACTATGGTCTATACTACAAGAAAAATGACAAGTTTAAATTAAGAGCCTATACTAATGCTAATTTGGATGGAAACATTGATGACTGAAGTACAAGTGTAGGGGATTTTTTTCACAAAGAGATTGGTCACCTAGACCAATAAGAAACAAAATTTTATCTCACAATATACTGTTGAAGCTAAATATGTGGCAACTGTAGTGAATTGCACAGATGTGGTATGGATCAAATAGTTACTCAAATGAATGAAGGAGGAAATTACTAAACCTATGGTAGTTTATTGTGACAATACAAGTGTTATAAACATATTAAAGAACCCTATGATGCACACAAAAACAAAGCACATTGCTATCAAGTATCATTACTTGAGAGAGTTGGTTCAAGACAAAGAAGTAAGATTGGAATATGTGAATACAAAATAACAAATAGTTGATATATTCACAAAATCTTTACCTATGGATGCACATGAAAATCTTAGAGGTAAACTAGGGGTGATAACCCTATCCAAAGATACTTAAGAAGCAAGAGTAGTGCCCTAGATTTACTGCATTGATTGCCATATTTTACAACTTGATGCAATGGATCTTACTTGAGGACCTACCTGAAGTAAGGAAGGAGATGAAATCAAATAGTTACTATCATATTCAAGGTGACAATGCAAGAACGTGAATTGATTATATCTGCATGTATAGATGACAAGTCTTTGGTACATATAAGAAAGAGCAAGATATAAGATATAAAGCAAATGGGGATATAATAGAAAAAGGGAGATCTTAATAAGAATATGTTTATAAAGAAATCAAAGATTAGATGAAGGTACACATATTGATAAAGGGAGAAATTTCAATATAAGGTATAAAGTTTCTTTTTCATATTGTAGTTGGTATTTGTTTTCCATTAATGCCAAAGAGAGAGATTGTTGAAATGAGATTGTTAAAGTGAAGAAGATTGATGAAACTATCATGGAAAAATCATTATTTTTTCACTGATGTCAAACCTACTATTTTTTGGTGAGATAATTGCTTGCTTTGGTCTAAATGCTATCATTTGTTTGATTGATGAAGAGAATTTGAAAAGAAAGGATAACAAGATGATCTAGAGAAAGGTTGATTTATTTAGTGTATAAAAAGTACACTAAGACAAAGTAAGACATTGATGATATTATGTATTGTTAATATACTTAAGGCTAAGGTGAATATATAATTTAGTTAATCCTAAAATATTTTTTTCATAAAAGTGTCTGCCAAGCCTAGCCAATAAAGAAGTGAAAGCCAAGAAAACTTAGTCCAGGTTGAGAAAAACTTAGTATGTGTTGAGCATCAAAAAAATATAGTTAGTGTCAAGAATCATGGAGATGATAGTAGAAAAGATGACTTAGTTAATGCCGAACAACTTAGTGTTGGTCAAGCATCAGAAGACTATTATTCTTGAGTTAACAGTGTGGATGCCTAGAGACAATAAAAAGAGTTTAGTCAAATATTTAATGAAATTGAGCTGACAAAGTTAATTTCTTGAATTGTGCAAAGTGTGTGGAATATTTCTATAATGAGTTGGTGGCATAAAATTCAAGATAACTATTTGAGGTAAATCCAAAGAGGATTGTAGAAGAATTTTCTAGAAGGGACTAAAATGGAAAAGTGGATAGATTCATTGAATCTTACCTAACCCTACAATGGATGATTGTGGTTAAGCAAAAAATACATAAATGTCTATTTATAGAGATAGTAGGCAAGAACCAATAGTTGTCATGTGCAAGATCCTAAGGAACACAAGAAGTCTAAGGTGTTGCTTCATATGGTGGCCAAATAGAAGAGTCTCCAGTTGGCATGCAAAGTAAGAAGGCTTAAGAGGTTGAAGGCATGAAGGGTGAACAAGAAATCAGAGATGAAGGGTATAAATGCCAAGCAAAATGCAGGACTAAACTAGAGATCTGTAATATTCAAGTGAGTTGTGATTCATTATTAGATCAAGTTCTACTACTACTTTCTAATCATTATATTAGAATGGATAAATCCTTTGGATTAAGGTTGACCTATTAGTCATTTGTAAATCCTTTAATAGGGTGACATTCTTATAGAATGTTCTAAAGTCCTCTAAAAAGGCTCACTCCTAAAAGGATGATTGAAATCATGTACCCAGGTCACATTTAATAGTGTGTTTTGTAACCTTTAACAAGGTTGGCTCCTCATAGAGCTCACTTCAGAAGAGTGAAAATTGGTAGCATGTTACTAGAGGTTTTTTCCAAATTAGGTTTCGACATAAAATCCTTGTGTCAAAATGAGTGATTGATTTTGTGATTTTGCATGTTTATATTTCTACAAAGTTATTTTTACATAGGACAACAATATGCATATGTTTAATGTATTGAATGGTAAATGCATGCATAAGGATAAGTTGTAATACTAAAAAGTCTTATTTGAACATTTTGACCTTGGATAACTAATTCAACTCCCCTCTCAATTATTCTGAAGTATTCCAACAATCACGACCCTAGTTTTGCCCTTAGCTTGGAGGGTTTTTGGGTAACTAAATCTTTTTATTATGTGCTTACATATCTTGCATGTGATTGATAGATAGATCTACATGTTACAACATTTTATTTTACAAGTTTTTTTATGCATGAACTAGATATGAGATGAAGAATGTGGTGAATGCACTAATGTTATTTTAAGGGATAAAAGGTTTTGCAGATCCTAATTCACCCCCCTCTCAATATCTTGTTTTTTAATTAAGACTTTAAGCACCTATTTGGGTCTTCCTTTAGGTTTGAAAGCTTTTGAGGCCTTCTAGGTTAAGTTAGTTGATAGGTTTAAATATAAATTAGTTAGCTGGAAAGGTCCCTTTCTTAGTCAAGTAGGGAGACTCCAAACACTAAAGTCTAACATCCCAAATCTTCCAGTTTACACACTAATCTTGTTTAAAAATTGCTGGAAAGTTTTTGGATACCATTGAAAAAATCCAAAGGAATTTTCTCTCATCTATTGTTGAGGAGGAAAAAAGGATTATGTTGGTTTCCTGGGATAAATTTTGTAATCCTAAAAGTAATAGTGGTATGGGAATTCATTCTATAAAGTTATTTAATTCTTCTCTATTTTGAAACACATATGGTGCATTTTTTAAGATAATAAAGATTCTAGAACAAAATCTTTAGGATTAAGTACCATATAAAAAAGCTAAATATTATAGCTTTTTTGAGATCCCAAAACCTTGTTAATGAGTAAATTTTTTGGAATTACATCAATTAAGGTAAGGAATTACTTTTTTCCAGAGCTAGATGGAAAGTGGGAAATGGTACTAGCATGGATTTTTGGGAACATAAGTGGATTTTACTGTGTTCAATTTCCTCTTTGATGAGGTTGGTTCCCTTCAAGGATAGATTTAAACTTTGAATTGGATCTCACGTCATAGACTAGCGATAGAATGGTAAGTGGGTGAATCTCACCATTCTTGATCTGTCTTTTGCTTCCTTAATTCTAGATCTCAACTCTCATGTTCTGGTAAGGAATAAAATAGATAAGATTATTTGGGATGGCATTGCCAATGGTTCCTATTCAAAGGCATAAGGGAATTTCTTTCATCAAACTACTATCTCTCCTTCCCCTATTTCAAAAAAGTTATCGAATCAACATCTTTCAAAAAATTGATATCTTCCTTTGGCTAGTTCTTCAAAAAAAGATCCTCACAATTGATAATGTGTTCAAAAGAGGTATGTATTTTTCTAAATGATGTCTTCTCTGTAAAGGAGCCCTAGAGTCTAGGGATCATATATTTTTACAATGTCATTATGCCTAGGACCCTTGGATGTGTCTCTTCTAATGATGGAATCTTGAATGGATTTTTCCTGGGATGGTGATTGATCTCTGGTCTATGTGTTGTGGTTGTTTCCCACTAGTGGAGAAAGGCTTCTAGTAGCTTCCTCCCCCATGTCTTATGAAACCTTTAGAAAGAAAGAAACAATATAGTCTTTAGGGATGTTGCTAAAGTTCTATCTTTGTTGCCTACCAAAATCAAACTCAATGTAGTGGAAAATTATCATAACAACTTCTAAAGTACGTTGGATTTTAGAACTTGAATCATAGGAAGTTGCAATATAAAAAACTTAGTAAAAAGGAGAGTTAACCTAGAATAAGAAATAACTAGGGAAGTTGTATTCTATTAGTGAGAAGATTGATGGAAAAATATATTTTACGACACTTTCTTATGATAAAACTAGTCTTGGATATTTGATTGGAGAAAAAACAACTAAGAAATATGAAGCTAGAAAGGAATCTAGTCCTAAAATTCATCAACTTATGCAAGAGAAAGAAGATCTTTACAAGATTGAGTCACACCAATCACTTGATACACCTAAGGAGATTGAACAAGTTGTTCAGCCTGAACAAGTTAATCAACCTAATCATGTTGTTGAACCAAAGAAATCTGAGAAAACTAAGTCACCTAAAGAAGTAAGATATGAATTCAAAGGTAGATGTTATGCATGCAATGAATTTGGCCATATGAAAAGGGATTGCACAAGTAGGATATTTAAACATTTTACTAATTTTTATTGTTTAAATTGTCATAGTTTTTTCATAGAGAAGTAAATTATAAGAAACCTAAGTTTAAAAATAGTAATATAAATAGTAGAATATTTAGAGATACTAACCCTGTAGGAAGAATATCTAAAGAAGGAAACAATGGAGCAAGGAACACCATTATGTGTTACAAATGTAACAACTTTGGAAATATAACTTGAAATTGTAGAGCACATGTAAACCAGCCTAGGCCCAAATTTGGAAATAATGTACCAATATGCTAGTTGCATAACAACTTTGGTCATATAGCAAGATTACATAGAATAGATATGAGGAACAACAACATGAATCCAAACTTCAGAAGAAATGTGAATAGGAATGGTAGAAGAACAAACAACACCAAACCTGCTTCACCTTTCATAAAGAAAAGGGATATCAGAACTTAAACTATTCAACTTTAACAACTTAAAAGTCACATTTTTGTTTAGAATTTGAAGATGGTGTAAACTGATCAAATGTGGAAAATTGGATGAAGTTAATGTTTTTCATTTGTTTTTTTTAAAAATTGAGTAATATTTTTTGCATTTTTAAAACTTTTATTTAGCTCATTTTTTTTTAAACTACTTAAACTATAGAGTTTCATTCTTGCCAAACAAATATATTCAAATGATCATATTTTTCTCTAATTTTGTAATATATTATTGCTGACATGTATAGCTAGTGGATAAAAAATAAATAAATAGATGTATATGTTTTCAGTTATAATTGTCCAAAGTCTAACTTATCAAAAATTGACAACCTTTTTTTTCCCATCAAACTTTTTCTATCAAATCTACATATTTTATAAAAACAAATTGCATATTCTTAAAGAGGACTCTCTCTTCTAAAGGGACATATAAAATTCTAATTTTTCGAACATGATTTACTATTTTTGTTTTTGTTATATTATAACTACTTAAAATGCTATATAATTTATATGACCATAATGTTGACTCAAGATCTACAAAAGGCTATTTTTGGTTTTTGTAGAAACTTCATTTTTTATGGAGAAATAAGTCTTCGAGGTGAGAATTTTTTAGAAATTATAGCTTTACCTTATGTGGCTACCACATAGAATGCCACACAGACAATTATGAATAAAACCCTTTCGGCTGCAATAGGTTTGAGTGTAACAGTTTTGACCATAACCAAGGATGACAAAAACAACTACTAGTAGTCTTTTGGTAGTTCCATATAAAAATAGAAACAAAAATCATAATTTAGAAGGAAATATAGTGAATAATAAAGTATTTTTTGGGAGAAAATATTCTTTGAAGAATTTTCATCAAATTTTTCATGGAGTTGAAAGGCAATTATGAAGGATCATCCTCAAGATATGTTTTTTTCACTGCAATATTTTTGTACTCTAAATTGGAGCATTTTTAATTGTATTTTTTTAAATCTAAATTAAAATATTTATGTTGTAGATCAAAGTATTCAATGGGGGATAAAAAGGATAGAGAAAGGCAATATGATATAATAGGATATGATAAAATGAAATGTCATACAAAATATAATCAAAATCAACCTATTGAAGTTCACGAAGAGAATGAGATTTTTAAAGAAGATGAGATTCATGAAGAGCATGAGATTCATGAAGAGGATGAGATTCAAGATGTGGAAGGGATTCAAGAAGATGAAAACATTGGTAGTTCTAACAATAGAAACACTTTATTAGGCTTAAGAAATTTGATGGATATGGATGAGGAGCTACTTTTTAGTCAAATTCCATCCAAGAATATGGTATCTAAGAACACTATTAAAAAGCACTACAAAAGCATGTGGGATGAATATTTCAAAAATAAAAGTACAGTTGGAAAGACATAATTATTTGTTAGTTATTTAGGAGAAAA